>JAFELO010000003.1:595025-609818 GCA_017140195.1 Eumaeus atala | reverse complement strand
CCTCCCAATGGGCCACCGGCTACTCACAAGCCGCACGAAACGCGTCACTGTATTATGTGAGTGAGAGGTACCTCCCGGGTCGTGCGAGCCCAATTCCGTTGCATAGGAGGATGTAGTGCCATGCACTGTGCCCATGCATAGGTACACCATGAAGGTAGTACCATTACTACCTCCTCCTATGCAGCATGGCCCTACCTCTTCCTAAAAAGTAGGTAAGAATGAAAACTTTGCTGTCGCATTATTTTCAAGTTGTACGTGTGATACCATCGATTGCACTAATCAGTGGTACTGTTGGGAATTAGACGTACGGCGCGTCACTTCTGTGCCAGGTCTGCTGGGCAACCCTAAATGAGATGAAACATTCCTGCAATAACCGTTTATTTGTCAAATGTATTTTTGAAAGTATTTCATTTTGCAACCTTTATACGTCTTACGCCTATAAGGCTCGTATCCCAGATACACCAAAAGTTGCTTAATAAAACGAATTTTGTGGTCCGTATGTGTCAGTGGGTGATACGCCGCAGAGCTTGCGAAGTGCAACCCGGATGCCCAGCGACCCGTACTCACTTGTTAAATAACGTTATTTGTCGAGTTCTCAGAATTACACCGTCTTTTGTTTTGGCTCATTCGGTCGCAATGCGCTCCTTGAGAAAGGTGAGGGAATTGCACTTCAAATCACACCGGAAATGAGTAACGGGACCCATAGAAATATTAAAAACATAATTCATAATTTTATCCGTAGTGTCGACAAGATGGTACCCCTATTATAATGCGATAGTGTTTAGATGGGCGTGAGTGTGCTATTACATCATAAAACCGATAACCTTTCTCGCTCTTTTTTTTTCGGACCTAAACTTAAGCTGTAGAAGCGAAGAGAAGCCCAATACAGCTGCATCAGATTGCTATCAGTGCTTGTCTGGTGACGAGATTAGGTTTGGACCGACCCCCTCTCTCCCGTAAATGTGTAAGATGCATCCCGATATGAGAGTGTTTGTAACAGCCGATTTAGTTATTATTATCAAGGCCAGAGTGATGTTGGAGAGGTTTTTTCTCGGACCTGAACTTATGCTGTGGACGCGAAGGGAAGTGCATAATACAGCTGCATCGGATTGCTGTGAATGCTCGTGTGTTGACGGGACCAGGATTGGGATCGTAAGAGCCGTCTCCTAAGAGGGACCGAGCCCTCCTATTTCGTTCGATGAGTTCGGTTTCGAGGAAAGCAACACCAATGCATATTCATTTTTATTATGTACGTACGAACAGCACACACAAACTAGCCACTACTATTTAACAATAGGAAGGTAATCATTATTCGCAAATTTTCAATCATAGTTATACGATTTCACAAACAGTATCTGTTGTTACCAGACTCAATCTTGGGTGTCCGAGCGTACCGCCCGTGCATATTTCCACATCGACGTGTCATGGCAATTTTGGACATGTATGTACTCTGATGTTACACCTCAAAGTATATTTTCATGACAGTTGGATTATTTTTTTTTTCTTTTTATATTATAGAGGGATAAACGAGTAATCGGCTCCTTTATTATAGTTAAATCGATGCGTTGCACTCCTTTTCATCCTTCCCCCCAATGGTCCACCGGCTGCTCACAAACCACACGAAACGCGACACCGTAGGTGTCACTTTACGGCGGTATCAAGTGAGCAAGAGATACATCCCCAGTCATGCCGGCTCGATTCCGTTGCATTGGAGGATGTAGTGTCATGCACTATGCATGGCACTACCCCCTTCAGTGGGGCAAGGCACTACCTCTTAGAGCAGACGTATTGCCGCCGGCACGGCACTAAACACCAGAGGTCGTAGGTTTGGATCCCGCCTAGGTCAACATCACCAGCCGGACAACGTCCACTGTTGGAAATCCCCCATAAAGCGCCATAGGTAATAGATGCTTATCTATATGTAATATACAAGTAATGAAACAAATAAAAACTGTGTCTGTCAATTAAATATTAAAAAAAAAAATAACTATGGGTGTAAAAAAAAATAGTAGAGAGATTGTAAGGAAAAACTGTTTGCATGTTTGTCTGTTTCTACACAGTAATCTCCGGGACTACTGGACGGAATTAATAAGCCTGGCCAACATATAGGGCGTAACAAGAAGTACTCTATCGAAGTTGCGAGCACCAGCTATTACATTTCTTAAATTTATAAGAATTACTAAAACAGTATACTTCAATGGTAGCTCTAGTACCGGTGTCGGAAGTAAGTCCTTGTCTGTACTTGACACGGCGCTTGGCCAATGCGACGACGCTACTGACGTAGTTCTCGGTGTCAATTGTGACTGCTCATCCTATTGTGACTGCTCATCCTATTGTGACTGCTCATTCTATTGTGACTGCTCATCCTATTGTGACTGCTCATCCTATTGTGACTGCTCATCCTATTGTGACTGCTCATCCTATTGTGACTGCTCATCCTATTCGGCTTTTTGTGTTGTAAAAAGTCACGTTCCATTTTCCTAAAGGCCAGATCCGAAAATTTCAAAGCCATAAGTAGACCGTGGAAATTGGTGTGTGCAGGTCGTGCGAGGTGCAGGGGAGATACAAGCGAAGTGCAGGGGAGGTGCAGGCGAGGTACAGGGGAGGTGACTAACACTTTCTCCGAGCGAGGCCAGCGGAAGGCCTTCAAATGTCAATGCACCCACATCTCTACTGATGAATTGATTGTACATTTAAACATGGTATGAAATTACATTCCAGGAAAAAGCGGTTTTAAAATGAATAATTCATTGCGAGATGTACTTACTGGACGGCGCAACGATAAGAGGGAGTTGCAAATTGAAGCTAACGGTTATGCACCATCATATCTATGCGTTTGTAAGGAACGTAATATGCGGCGCTGCATTCTCTCTACCTATCTCATTAGGGAACTGGCATGACGTCATGGGTACCTACCCACTTGTCTAATATAATAAAATAAATTAAATAAAAAATAATAAATGTTGGTCTTCGTCGGATGGCTTGGTCCATCGTGTCACTTCTTCATCAGGATTCCGTACCTATCGCGGGGCTACAAATATGACACTGTAACATGTGCTACAAAATAACCAATGATGTGACGGTATTTTGCGAAATTATGAATGTATGTTTGATACTCTTTTATGACAAGACTACTGAGCGGATCTGATCGAACCGTGGCGCAGATTGTAATCTAGAATATCATAAAACTACTATTTATCCAAAAAAAAAAGCGAATAGTTTTCCCTTGGATTAGATTTTATGCGAGCCAAACTGCGGAGCACACCTAGTTACCTTTTAGTTATCCTCTGAAAACAATGACAGTCAAAATAAGTCGTATTCACGTCAATAAAAGGTCAAAGTTTGACATTTTCCGCAGTCGGCGACCTGGCGACACGCGGCGATTACGCGAACATGCGGAAGGTAACATCTTGTCATTACTGATGCCTGATGGCTTCTCGCCAGTGTAATCACTTCCTGGCGTTTAACTGTACCTGAGCGGTTAATTATAACGCGAATTTAATAATGATTTCCATCAGTCAGTCATCAATTAAAAATAATTGTGTCGTTACGCGTTAATGAAGGCCAGAGAAACTTTCATTATTATGACATGAGGCATACTTACGTACCATTATAACTTTTCTTTTAGAAGTACTCAATCGCCAGCCGTAGTGGGTGTGACTAAATGTAGCGATGGCTGGTTCTAGCTCCACGAGATGCGAAGGACTGGTCCTTTTAATGCATCCCACCCCATGTGACAGCGTACTCTCGCAATCCCATTCCTTTAGTCGCGATAACTTCAAGAGCCCTAACATCGAGGCCTGCTTTAGCTAACGAGAGTGGAGGAAAATATAGGACCCGATTCACTGGGTCAAGATATATTTTAGCTATCGGGGTGTATCTGTCCCACCTGTGGCAGAGTTACGTCTTCTACTTTTATAGTAGAGTATTCCTAGACTCGTCGCCTGAGGTAGTCGTCGCGTGTTCATGGACTCGTTGAAGCTTTATTGGGTTTTTCCACATCGTAGTTCTACCAAAAAAAATCAGCCAGTTAAACAAGTATTACGAGAGCGAGAGGTCCCTCTCTATTCTCAATTTGAACGCTTGTAAATTTACTTCGTTTACATATTCCGACGGTAACTGACGAGTTCTGTGATCCAGTTCCAATGTATAAATTAATTAGAATTCTGTCTTTAATCCGTTGAGTCGCTAACGTCTGCAGTTGACAAGGTGAATTTCGATAACAATATCCTATTTTATAATCCAAGATTTTCCAAGATATTATTGGAAGGGATAAGGTGTTGCAGGCAACGCAAGCACACGCACGAGCCGAGGCACCATGGGACGAATTGTACACACGCTACGTATCCGAATAAAAGATAATAAATTATTTCTCTCACGGATAGATAAATATTTTTCGTTTTATTATTTAAGACAGAAGTCATGTTTCGTATTACCTACCGACCATTACACAAGTAACAGCGACGGCGGTAACGCTCACACGTAACAGCACGTAACTGTCGCATATAACACTTGTCACGAACATCAGTTATATATGCCAATGCTACATTGCAGCCGAATCGGGACGAACGGAGACTAACGGGGGACCCGCATAAAATATCCGAAGGTCCAAATGGTGGGAGGCATAAAACATGTAAGCAGTGGCTCATTGGCGGCGGGAGCCACGCATCAACACAGTAATTATGTGGGGTAGGAGGGCAACCCATCGATGCAGTAATTGTGTGGATGTTCATGGGCGTCGATTTGACGACGATTGACGACTATTCTATAAAACAAAAACACATCGTCTAGAATTTCCATCCGACGCATTTAATACCATTAGCTCGAGTTTCCATAGGAAAATTGAAAAGCTTTTGTTGGTACAAAGAACGGCGAGTGTTTGTACTTCTCATCGCCCAACGTGTTGTGATGCGATGGCGAACTGAGGCATCTTATGTTCGTAGATTGTTACCATTTGTAACATACGCCATCAAAATATATACACTAGCGAACCGACCCGTCCTCGCCCGTGTATAACAGTGGCCGAACGGTTACCTTAAAAAATTATACATTGAAAAGTGAGCAAAATGTAAGCAAGAGGTACTGCAATAGTAGGCACATTCGGCTGGCACGATTGGAGAGCTACCTCGGCCCACTGAAAGAGGGCGAGAGGATAACATCCGCATACTAATTAAATTGATGACAGAAGTTAGAGCTGCTCGTTTTCCCCCTTATACTATAAAAGAACTAGTTGTCGGTTTACGGAACATATAATTTCTCGTGATTCACTGGTCAATTATAGAACCGTCTAGAATTGACCAGCGAATACCCAATGGTGTGAGACGATTTGTCACGCTCTCGCATTCGCTCCGCCCATTCGGAACATTACTTACGTACCTACTATTTTTTAATCTGTGACACTACAGTGACTCCGAACATTACCATGACGTCATACTTTTTCGTGCATGCAGTAGTTGCATCATCGATTGCGTTATCGATTTTCCAACACAACACGTCAAAAGCAAGGGGATCGGCTGCAAATCAACTAACACTGTTCTTTACTAAACATTTACAAGCATCACTCAAATACCACCACATAAGAGTTTCGTAAAGTACGAAGCTGAGGTTGTCGCACCTACATTACACCAATTGCACACATACACACATACATCATACATACATGCACATTGACGCATCACGCACACATGCGACGACCAACTGTGACATTTTCCCTCCCATCAATCTCCATTTTGTATAGTCAATTGTTATACAATCAACAAAAACCGTTGACAATAAGTTTTAGGCGTTTACATACGTAATTCACACACACGTTGCGTTTTTTTGCATATAAGCGTTTTTTTAGATAGAATTGAGGTAGAATTATTTTAGTCTAGAACTTTTGTTACTTTACGAGCAGTCGGAGACATTTGAAGAGTACTTACTATTGATGCGGACGCCTATAGACAATTTGCCAAATTGATATGCAAATGTGTTACCTCCCTCCCTCCCTCCAATGGGCCACCGGCACACTCGTGGCGATTTCATAACTGATAATAATTATATATTTTGTCCCTATTTCATAGATGTTTATGGCCTCGGTAGACAAAGGCTTCAAACTTGTCACCTTATGCAATAAATAACCTAACATTAAATGGAAAACAAAATACCCGTAAAGTGAATTGGCATAGTAGACTGAAATAGCATGGTAATCCCTGTGTTTCAAACGAGCAGTCTCAGCAGGGCACTACCGACGGTTAATACAACCATTCCAACGGCGCCTCGCGGCTTCACTCCGGCCACATTTGTGGTTACCATCATAGCATCGTGGTATATAGCCTATATAATATAACCTACTTGTAGCTATTCATACAAAAAATTAAATGTGTACTGGCAAACCTAATAGAAGTGAAACTTCGATGGACGAGTGTAGGGTATTATAAACAAGATTCAAGGCCAAGGGACTTGTCAGCGATGTATCCACGCGGCTGGAACGTTCTCTGTTACAGGAAGAACGTAATATCCTATATAAAGAGGTTTCACTTAAAAGTAATTCGCACCTGACTTGTAGTACCAGAGATTACCCGATGAAACAAACAAACAACTCTTCACTCTTTATGTTAGTATATATACATAATATGTACATTATACGGATATTGTACAAGCAGAGTATATAAGATTTACAGACGCTTTGCCTACCGCTATCTTATTCCCCCATTTGGCCATTGCTACTCAACAAATTATACGTGAAGCTAAGGACGACCGGCTTACTCATTAGGTAACGTGGCGGTTAGTCCACGTGTTACACCAGAGGTCGCGGTTTCGAATCCTGCCTAGGTCATGGATGTCTATCTACGTATTATATGTAATTGTATAATAAATATCTTAATTGTATAACATTTTTTAAATTTATAACAATATTACATATATTTCCGTTGTCTAGTACCTGTAACACAAGTCCTTACGGTACTTAGTACAGGGCTGGGCTGACGTGGTGTGATAAGTCCGTAGTTATTGTTATTATTCCTTACCTTCATTATAATCTAGCCACTATATTAGACCGCGAACATAGCACGATATATTAATGAGAATATTGGATACTATTAAGTAAAAATTCTCTCATTTGTACAAGAAGTCGCGTTACGTGTGTTGGATGTCTTCAATATGATGTACATCATTTCATATTACCGACGAAATCCGAATGGTTTCTTTACAATAAAACTACTTTTAAAGATTTTATCGCGGTTTATTTATTTATTCATGTAGCTCGACGTCTCAGAAGCTCTACAGCAACCATGTTCACGGTTGCTGTAAAGCTATTAAATAAACCGCGTAAAAATCCGTAAAAGTAGTTTTATTGTAATGACTAACATTCACGTGGGCTTAAGACATCAGAATGGTTTCTTTTTTATCGCTAGGCAATGCATCAAGGTCCGGGGAGATTCTGGGTGTATCTGTGACTCGAGACTATGGGCATGTGTGACTCGTCAGGAAAGCGGTTCCCCCTACCCACTGAACCCCAGCGGTGTTCCTCCTCGTCCACCACTGGAGGAGTCATGGGAGAGCGGTGGCATACGGCCGCGCCTCCACCAGCGAGTGCCCTTGTAGGCTCTTCGCCTGAGGTTTACTGCCTAAACTACGTCGAGGTTTGCTGGATCACACAGCAGACCGCTAACTCGGGTCTTTTTGAGCAGGCGACGACTTCCCCAAGCCGTCGTCATGTGACCCTTCCTAGGCAGCGGGGCTTGACGAAAAACTGTCCATGAGATTGGCATGCGTGTATTTTTGTATCTGTGTGTCAGCCTTGCACATTATAGCTATCAAATGAAGCATCTGACTTGGTTGCCGCTTTTTCATGTTTTATCTCACGACATGGTCCTTAGGTAGGCTGGAAATAGAATTGAGTATAAATTAAAATGACACACTGTTACACATTAACAAACAATACAACATTATTCTTCAGCAGCTACTGAACTAACTAAGAATGATAGTTAAGATGTAGGCCACATAATTCATAACATTAAAGGAGTCCTAATTTCTACCTATACCTATTTTAAATAAAACCCCTTAAAAATAAAGATAATTTTAAATTTAATAATCATGTGTATTTAAAAATTTCATTGATCGAAATAGCGAATTGGTTGGAAGTATTGGTTATGCAGAGCATAAGTGATATAAATTTATGAGTACCAACATTTTTTTTAAATTTATTTATTGTAATTTAGACCAAAGTAAAGTGTAACTAAAAATAGTGAAGTAGCACCTAACTAATTTCTTAAGTTATTTAGGAGTGAAGAGCCAAGAAATATATTTTCTTTGAGTAGCAGCGAAAAGTTACTTTGTTCCGGAAGTTATTTTTAATGTTGTTAACTGTAAACTTATGTTGGTTTACTTTGTGTCGACTTACTTTGTGTCGATTTTATTAATCATTCTGAAGCCTCGTGGGTGTTCAACAGTATGTGGCAGTCCCACATGACCTCCACGTACTAGTATTTGTCGCACAGTTTCATATATTAATAAAACACACATAACTGTCATACAAGGTGTGAAATAAATTCGTTTCCCGCTGTCTATCACTCCCTAAGTACGCTTAGATCTTTAAGACCACGCAACGGATTTTGATGCGGCTTTATTAATTGATACAGTGATTCAAGGGGCAGGTTTATATGTGCAACAGTGTAACGCTCATAAGTTTAGGGGTTTCTTATGTGATGTCTTAAATAAACACAATTTTTATGCTTACATTGCAATCGCGGGCTGAACTCTACGATACATGAAAAAAATTCGCGGATTCATGTCTATCTCTTAAGGATAACCCAGAATAAACATTTTTATACTGGCGTTATTGAACCCGTGCGAAACCGGGGCGGTTTGCTAGCTATATATTCTAAGCGACATTTTCTTAACGTGTACACGACACGTGTCGCTATGAGTATAGAGAACAATTGAGAATTTATATGAAATTGGGAGCCATTTAGCCATTGTCCCGTATTCGATCACACGAGATTTGGCGTTGCTTTTTTTTCAGACCTCAATCCGGATGTGACACGGCGCCGCATGTGTCAAATGGGATCCATGTACACGTGGTGATCGTCGTGTGAACCTGATAGTTTAAAGCCGGAGAATATGTCATTTCTTTTCTCTAATTCTTTTCTTTTATTCTCGTTCTATTTAGGAGCTTCCAGGGTTGGCAAGTATGTCGTTTCGTTAGAACGCGTCAAACTTATGTCACTACGAATACTTTTTCAAAACGGAAGCTTCTTTTTATCGTATCAACTGATAATAATATCATCCTAGCCGAATCTCGGCGTGACTTGCCAAATATGCAGGATTTATAATACAGGGGCACAAGGGCGCTTCCTGTTCCCTCCTTGTCCTATTCCTATGGGACGGCATTCCGATACGGCTGGAGAGATATCAGGCGCAGGGTCGATGTTCGGGGAGAACACCGCCAACTTTCTGACTTCGGCCTGTTATTAGAATTTGAAGCATCCCTATAAAACTTTGGTCCGAAACGGGACTCGAGCCCAGGACCTCACGACTGTGGCTAGACATGCCGACCACTAGACCACGAGACAGACAAACCAGACTATAGACTATTGTGACATCTAATGCATACGTTGCATAGGAAACATCCATACACGCACTGCAAGCAACATAGAAGTATCAACATCGCTGTACAAAACATTTTAAGTTGCTTTACTAACAATATAAAACAACAGCACAAATGCGTTTTCTCTAGCCCATTCAACCAACAATGATGATGAGCCAACAAGCAGTAGCGGTGTCGGTAGCGAGAGGTAGCTGCCAGCGTCGCTCCAGAATTTTAACGATAGACAAACACGTCTGTCAACGATAACGTAGTTTTTACACGTCAAGAGTGTCGTTTTCCCTTAGCATACGTACACAACGATAACGAACGTTCTAGTCTATAAATGTGTCGTTGACTTTTCTACAGGCGAAAATGGCGAAAACTTAGACAACATTTTCCGTGCGTTATTAGAGTTCGTCGAACTAAGTTAATATTGAGATAAAAGCTTCGGCTGAAATGAGACACTTGAAATTCTATTCGTTTTAAGTGTTTATGCCTGGGTCTATGACCGAGTTATAGGCATTATTTGGCTTCAGCTTCACTGCCTATTATATCTTGTATTTACCCGACTGTGTCAGAAGGAAGTTGATGTTTCTCGAGAGTGTGTATGTATATCCCTAATGTAGCCCCAAACGCTTGACGGATTGAAACTTCAATGTTTATAGAATAGGGGGCAAATGAGAAATTACAGCCTTCTTACGACTGCCAACGCCCATGAACATCCACATAATTACTATACCGATGCGTTGATCTCCTTCTCCCTCCCTCCCAATGAACCACCAGCTACTCAAAAACCACACGAAATGCGACACTGAAGATGTCACATTACGCCGGTATCAAGTGAGCGAGAGGTACCTCCCCGGTCGTGCCGGTCCAATTACGTTGCATAGGAGGATGTAGTGTAATGCACTATGTATGGCACTACCTCCTCCTATGCAGCATGGCACTACCTCTTTCCAAAAATATAATAGGTGCAGTTAGATAACTCGATAACACTAGGTATTAAGAATGGACATACTTAATATAGAACTAGCAGCCCGTCCCGGCTTCGCACGGATATTTCACAAGATATGACACGTATTCATTGATATTCAAAAGTTCCCTAATTTTTATAAATTAGAAATTCAATTGTTTCAATGTCATGGCAACGACAACAAATTCAATTTATGACAGAACGACTGTGGGGACGGCAGCCAGTTGTCAATAATTTCGACAGAAAAATAAGCGAAATTTGCTTTAAGATATTTAAAACTATGGTTGTATTACTGAACTTTCATGACTCAGTGCACATAAACAAACAAACAAATGTTTCCTTATAATATTGTAGTTAAATTATTGTAAAATAAAGTTCCCAAAAGCTGCCTGTATGTGATAGCTTTTACAAAATCTCTAAATGGATTTCGTTGCAGTTTTCACCTATGGCTAGAGCTCTTTCCGACGAAGATTTAGTGTGGGTGAATATAGATTGTTATTCACGAGCAAAGCCGGAAGGGATTGCTTGTTAAAGTATATATTAAACAGTCGGGACTTTGTTTTCCAACACAACGCAAGTCTATTTATCCAAAGTTTTAACCAAACTTAGGTACATGCATATATTAAAATTCTTGCACATTTGCAATATATTTCATTCCAAATAATTTATGTTTGTTTTTATTTTTAAAAATTAAGTATGCAGCAGTAGAAATGGTGAACATTGACATGCAGTATTTATTTGGTGACACAGCCCGAGGCGTGAGGTCAGTAACCACGCGAGCGTGTTCAGAATCACCAATAAAGCTTAGTATACTAAATACGAGTGTTTGATATTAAAGGAAGAGGTAGTGCCATGCTGCTTAGGAGGAGGTAGTGCTTAGTGCATGACACTACATTCTCCTATGGAACGGCATTGGGTCGGGACGGCCGGGGTACCCCTCGCTCATGGTATCGTCATGGTAATTATGTGGATGTTTATGCGTCGGTGGTGGTAAAAAGGCTCGATTTGCCCTCCTATTCTATTAAAAAATACAGCAGATTTATTTGTTCGCATTATGAAGAACGTGGCTGATGTTAGAACGTACGCCACATTTTTTTTTAAATTAAAGAGCTCACTCTTGTTACTCCTGCCATCCTCTTCTGCTCTGCTTGGGCTCTTCGGTTCCCCGTAAGACATGATTTACATTTCTTCTTTTAAATGGTCGGTACAACTACAATATGCACCTATACATATTACTACTATCTCCGAGCAGTAGGTGGTTCGGGATGGATGCCAGTAGCAGGAGTTCGGTCGTCTTGGCGTCATTGAAAGAGGCCTGCGTCCAGCAGGCAGTGGACTGATAAGGAATGATAATGATGATGATATATATTATAAAACAAAGTCTGCTTATATGAGATCGATTTTCTCCAAATGTATTGAACCAATTTTCATGCCGTTTTCACCAATATAGAGAGCCGATTCCCGAGAAAGGTTTTAGGGAATAATTTGTTAAGGTTATTCACATGTGAAGACGGGGCTGATCGCTCGTGATAACATAATTAAAGATTAAGTTTTAGGTATCGAGAGCGACGCCCTTAAACATCCGTACAATTATGCTGACGGAAGTATCCAGTGGCCATCTTCATCTGTTACTATTAGACAATTCGGGCGACAGTCTAGGTGAGATTGTGGCCGATACAGAGACAGACCCTCCTCCTTTCGCGCAGATGGGAATGATGCGTCCCGGTAGTTATTTAAGATTAGCTGAAGAAAATATACTTTCCTTGGCCTTAGGAGGGGGTAGTTAGAATTGTAATATTAAGTGTAGAGTAAAATACAAACCACAAATTGATGTCTTGAGGTTACGCGAATGTTACTCATTATAATAAAACGATTGTTATCGATTTAATCGCAGTTTATTTAATAATTCAAGTAGCCCGACGTTTCAGAAGTGTTACAGCCACCATGGTCACGGGTGGTCAGTCCACCCATGCCATGGTTTTATTGTAACCAGCCACAAAATAAAACAAAACAATATAAAATAGTTTACATTCTACAAGACACTCGCATAATACCGCCCGTGTTATGTAATACACAATTACAATACATAATCATAGTAACAAGTAGCAGCATGTCTAATGAGTGTGCAGATTTCAAAACGAACCACATGCAACCAATAGAAATATCACGATGTTTGTCTGAAGTAATCTCCGAAACTACTGGATTGATGTTAATGAAGCTTCGTATGCTATGTTCAACTTATAACATAGGCACAAATTTACAAAAATACAAGATACACGATTTCATACTTAACTGTCATTCTAAAGCATCCGTGATAATAGTACATAAAAATATTGTTTTTGCAATGTCAACCTACCGTGTACGATTTTAAGTCGTTTTTACAATGCAGATTATACTTTAAAGATGTGCAGAATTTAAACATATTTACTTGAAGTGTCAACCGTACGCGCATGTGTTCAAGTTGTCTTTACAGAGTGCATAATTTGCATAATTTTATAATGAGGGGCTTGAGACGCTCACTGTATATCTTTATATTTTTCTAAACCTATGGCAATAGGCTCTATTTTATTTCGGTTAATCGCCACGATGTTTCTGTTGTTACCGCCGTGACAATGCGTGTAGAGAGTACAGACAGTGGCGTGTGTTGCACTCTAACGAGGCCGGCGCGGCGAGAGGAATATGGCCTATAATACCGTCGCAAACACTATAGACACTGTCACGTTTTGTGCGAGTTGTACGAATACGGTAGTCCATGGGGGGGCTGAAATGTAAATATGCAATGCCTCCACTTAACATTTGGCTGATGCCTGTTGTTACGATAACTTTTTGTATCTCATGATAAAATACCCGGTCCTGTGCGAGACGTACTCACACATCGAGGCTACCACAGGCATCGCTCGCATCTCGCTCATTTTCTTCAACAAACGTCATCTCTATTATTTTTATAGTATAAGGGGATAATAATAATTAATACGGACGCCCATAGACATCCGTACAATTGATAGGCAGTTGCGTATAAGTTATCGGAAAGTCACTGGGAATGACTGTTAATCTTTCTCGCAAAAACTACTAAAAGGATTTAGAAAACTAGAACTAGAAAACACTAGACAAGTGCGAGTCAGACTGACACCGCGGGTTCTGTACCAATATGAGATACGAGCATTACAGCTTAAATAGCAGCAAGTAGTGGAAAGTAGTGAAAACTAGGTGAAAAGAGAGGCAACACAATGGCATAGACTACTATGCACAACTATGTGCTGATGTTCACGGACGTCGATATTCCTGAAGAGGCTCCGAGTGCTCGTATGTCCCCCTTTACTACAAAAATTTAGGTATACAAAGAATAGATGTACATCTGCAACAAAGCATTTTCGGTATTTTTTTTGTCTAGCAAAGTTGCCCTCGGGCCCCGTTCATTTCATTCCCAAAAACGTCAATTGCCGAGATGTCACGCTTACTTGAGACACGATTACAGATAGATAGACAGATGGACAGCGGCGTCTTAGTAATAAGCTAATAAGTTTTATATCAATTGATGCATAAAAAAAATCTTCACGCCTGTTATCCCCGAAGAGGTAGGCAGATGTGTGCTAGTACATCCACAACTCATAAGTCCAGTAGATATACTAGCACACCCACGATTAGCCAAGGTACAGAGGCCCATGGTATCATAGGTGGCAAGTCTATGACCACTTCGGGCACATTCCAATTCCGGACAATGTAATGCATGTTCAGAATAATCTAAATAAAAAGCATTTAATAATACTAAACATTTATTAAAAATTATTTCTATCTAATTTATTCAATATATTTTTTACTTTTATGACCGGTTTCGATTTCTCATCTTCGGGTATCGATCGAAACCGGTCGTAAATGTAAAATATATATTTAATAAATAGTGGAAATTGTATAAAATAGTTTTTATTCATGAATTGATATTACGAATTTCATCAATTAATATCAATCGGAAGTGATAATACACTCCAAATCAAATATAATTAATTTGGCTCTGTACATGCGAAACCCTAAAAGTAACGTGTCCGATGGGACTATACGGGCGTTATTTTATATACTTATAGATCCGTATAATATATTTTATATTATACGGATTTACTGGTTGTTCAATTTCACTTTATACAAACTATCCCGTAAGACTGGTAAACCAATTAGTTGTCTTTCGCTGTAGTTGAGTCGTAAGTGGTAACTATCTAGTAACTGCTGACTAACTACTAACTCCGAGATAACTTTCAGT
>JAFELO010000003.1:539512-594526 GCA_017140195.1 Eumaeus atala | reverse complement strand
TTATAACGGTAAATATACCTCACCAGCGTCAGCTGCTGGATCTCTTGAACACACAGACCCGTGAAGTGGTAGCTATGCTGCGCACCTTTCGTGCGGTTGGCCTATTGAGAGCGGCGGACTATGTGAATATTTATGGAGGTTATGTTTTTTGTTATTGTTTCGAGGGGAAACAAAAATTAAGAAAGAGGTAGTGCCATGCTGCATAGGGGGAGGTAGTGCCATGCATGGTACATGAGACTATATCCTCCTATGGAACGGAACACTTGAAGTTATAATTTTACATTAAATTGATACCGTGCCGTACCGCAGATGATTTCATGCGGTTTGTGAGTAGCCGGTGCCTCATTGTGGGAGGATAGAAGGGCAACGCATCTGCGTAACAATCATGCGAATGTCCATGGGCGTCGGTAGTTATCAAAAGGATCCCATTGGTCGTTTGCCCCCTTTTGAAACAAAAAAATATCGGTGCAATCGGTTTAAGACTACCGACGCCCATGAACATCCGCACAACTACTATACAGACGCGTTGGCCACCTATCCTCCTCCCACCAATGGGCCTATATTCAACAAAAAGGCTCCGAATGCTGCTTCGAAAAGCTGTTTCCTTCACCATGAATAAAATTCATGGTGATTTAGGGTCTATGAGTATAACTTACGCACGTATAGCTAATAACAGCATCCCTCATATTTACCTGAAAACAAAGGAAACAATATCAGTTATAAAGTCTTTACAATTCACTAGATCCAAAGGAACACACAAACAAATGATAAAAATAATATAATCTAAGTCGGCTTTCTGACATCTATTTATTATATTGTCGATGTCTTTAGTGTTGTTGTGAAATAATGTTTTACTTTCTTTCTTTTCTTTTTTTCTAAATTTATCACACTACGTTGGCCCTTTGCTAAAACGTATACCTACGTAAATAATGTAGACACTTATAACTTAAATAATAATATCATCCCGGTCGAATTATAATGAGCAAGACATTTTGTTATGCACAAGTGTTTGCACAGACAGAAGTACACTCTCTACTCCTTCATTCTCCTATTCCGATGGGACAGTAGCACACGACTCGACGAGAAAACACGCGCAGGTGCGACGGCTTAATGTGTTCTACGAAGCCCGGTGTAACTCCACCAACCTCCTGACCTCAAAGTGTTATTGGAGATTGAAAACTATCAATAGCACTTTCTGTTTAGTGGTAATTAAATACCCGATCTTCAGAACAACAGTTAATTATTGTCAAT
The DNA here is from genome assembly GCA_017140195.1 of Eumaeus atala. Lineage (NCBI taxonomy): Eukaryota > Metazoa > Arthropoda > Insecta > Lepidoptera > Lycaenidae > Eumaeus > Eumaeus atala. Next base: position 593,275 of record JAFELO010000003.1, on the reverse strand, counting down.
TAATGCACATCGATCCGAAGGCTATAATAATTTACTGACTAATAAACTCCGAAGACATACAAATAATTTTGTATCTATACGTACAGTAGAATATTTAGCACAGTGGTAACATTTGTATATTAATAATAAATAATAATAATATTTGTGGACTTACACACCGCGTACTAGCCCAGTGCTAAGCACCCCAAGGACGTGTGTTACGGGTACTAGTCAACGGCAATATATTTCATACCTTTTTATAAATTTAAGGAATGTCGTATATTTAAGATTGTTATTATAGAAACAGGTCATGTAATAAATAGATGAAAATTCATGACCTGAGCGGGATTCGAACTCGTGACGTCTGGCGCGACGTGCACGGCTTCTCCGGGCTATGTTACAACTGCGCCAGCCGGTCGTCAAGCACGTTACGTGAATTTTTAGTTTTATATAATGCTTTTGCTGCACTGCAATCGAATTGGGTAGGCACGATCAGGGTTGTATTCTTCTCTCGTCCTACACGTCTTTCTAGCCGAAGGGTGATATGGTCACCGCTCTCCTAGATTTATCCCGGGCCCTGGGCCACAAAATCACTAAACCTCGCCCTATAAATCCATTAGTAATAACTAATAACAAAATAAAATGTCCTTCAAAACGAATTCCATCTAAGTCTGTGTGTATGTCCCCATCTCTATGGAGCCTAGACCAACTATACAAGATTTATGGTGCACAAGTATGTGCTTAGACATAAATGGACTGTCCCTCTTCAGCCCTCACTCTCCTACTCCGGGGCTGGCAGGCCGACACGACCGGAGAGATATCAGGCGCAGGACCGACGACGGCGTAACGTTGTTACTGATTCTCCCGTCTGAGGGTGGAGGGGGGAGGGCCACCCCGATCATGATACTCCATTAGCCATACCCTTTCGTCCGCGCCGAGGCTATTTTAGCTACTGCGCGCGAGCTGTCCACTACGTCATAATCGGGGGAGGAGGGATCGCTCCTCGATCGGGCAATGATGATAATTATAGTTAAATTAGCTGTTAAAAACACTTTCATATCGGAATGCATTTCTGCCATATGCCGAAGAGACGAGGGGACCCCTCTCTACTTTAAATCTATTCTCATCGACGATCCGATAAGGGTATACGAAAAGGCTTCTCCTGCGCTTCCAAAGTAAAAAAAAGTATTAAGGCACGGCGCGTGCAACTACACTACGGTGTATTCAATTGCGGGAAACTGCGCAGTTTCGGCAAATGGAATACCCTCGCTTGAGGAAAATTGTTATCCTGTTTGTAATAAAAATACACACACATGTCAAATTTTTTATATAATTAATGATTATCAACATAGTAAGTTATTACCATCATGTAGTGCGGTATAAAAAAGGTTTAATTTAATAATCGTAGTAGGTAGTGGCATGCCGCATTTCAGCGTCTTAAGCCGGTAGGAAGCTGTTGCGTTTCGTGCGGTTTGTAGCCGGTGACCCATTGGGGGAGTAGGAAAGGCGGGCAACAAGTAATTATGTGGATGTTCATGGGCGTCAGTGGCCGTCAAAAGGGTCCCATTGTTCGTCTGCTCCAAATTTAATACAAAACTAAAGTTAAAAAAACGACATTACATTCTTTACAGCGTTGTACAGTTGGAAAAAAATTACAGGTCCGTCTGTGTGTTTAATATGTTATGCAGCGCATTGTCTCGGCTGTTAGAAATTTAGGTTTATTAATTAATAAGTGATTAGTGTAATTAATGTCACATTAACTGGAATACCGAATACAGTTTAGTTACATAACAATTGAGTCAGAGGAAGTTAAATTCTGGTGCATATTGTTGTATTGAGACTCCCCCCAGTATTCTTGCGCCGTACATTAATTATTAGTGATAAGTATGTAATCCTCTAGGCTCTATAATGGAGGTCACCTCAAAGAAGAAGTGGCAGATTCACCGAGGGAAGATTGTCCTCGTAAAATTTTCTTTGAAACTTGTGGATAAGACAGAAATTATTGTGAAATATCTGCTCGGATCTAGAATGCCTTGAAGCATAGGAAATATAGAATTTGTAGTTTGGCATCATGAAAGATACGTCCGTTTATATCGCATATTTTTATATTATAGGGGGACAAATGAGAAATCGAAGCCTTTTTACGTCCATAAACGTTAGCATAATTACTATGCCCTTGCGTTGCCCTCCTAGTCACTTCTCTCACCAATGCGCCATCGGCTACTGACAAACCGCATGAAACGCGGCACCGAAGACGCCGGTATCATGTCAGCGAGAGGTGCCCCCCAGTCGTACCTGCCCAACTCCGCTGCAATGCAGCATGGCAGTACCTCTTAAAGTTAATCACAATCTCGGTACGGAAACCGGGATGAAATCGGCTCGCGGTGGCGCGGTTTCTCACGACAAGGCCACGATGAATTTGGCGTGTCATCGTCATATTGTCTATATTTGGTGAAAGCATCTCGGTTATGTGCGCAAGCCGACTGGGTCAATGGGTTTCCTACCATATCGGGCGATTAGCCAACTGTTGCGCAATGATTCACCGAGCAGTAGGACACCTTGTGCTGAATAGCGAATAATCGAAGGGGTTCGGTAAAATCGATTTTGATCGCTCATTTTTACGATTATTTTGTAGAGACTACTATAAATTCGAGTGAGACTTTGTAAGTATCTTTAAAGTAAAAGAGCAGTAAGAATATTTTATAAGTTAAGAAGTGCGAAACTCTAAAGAATACTTAAAAACTTTTTAGGGCATGGGTAATGCTCTATGCGTTTGTCCCCTTATACTCTAAGCAAGTTGAAGAACAGTCATGTGCTTCTGGATTCGAGTGTCAAATGGAGACAAGGTGTTATTGGGATATGGGATGTCTTAAGTTTACGCGAATGTTACTCTTTACAAATACCACTATTTTTCCGGATTTTATCTCGTCTCCTTTAATTACTTAGCCAGCCCGACGTTTCAGTCCACCTGTGACCATGGTTGCCGTAAAGCTTCCGAAACGTCGGGCTAGTTAAATAATTAAATAAACCGCTATGAAATCCCTAAAAAAAATTCTTGTAATGTTACTGGGACTGTTCAATTCCTAGTAAAAGTCCGTAGTCTGGAAGAAGGCGGGGTTACAACCCCGTGCCACGTAAAGCACGTTCAGTCTTCGGGCCTGGGCCCGATTACGCTCCGGTCGTGTCTGATTGTCCATCGGAATAGGAAACGGGGAGTGCCCTTGTGCCTGCGCACACACTTGTGCACTATAATATGTCCTGCGCAGTTGGCACGTGTCTATCGACATGTCCGCCGTCTCCAAAATTCGGCTCGGATAATTATTGTGCAATAATAATGATATCCTATAATAATAATAATAGTAATACTAATACAGATCCGGGGTATCTAAGTGGCAAATGCTACTCCAGTGACCTACAGGCGGTCAACAGTACCCGGGGATTTTAGTATGTACTTACTTAATAAAACCAGTCGCACCCACTGCTGCAGTGGGTTGCTTAACCCTTATTTGCGTTACGCAGTTGAAGTGGCATCATGCTAGGCACATCTCGTAACGATGATGCAATTATGACTACTCTTCATTCCACAGATAGACAGGACCACAATGACTTCAACAGTATAAAGAGTATAGAAGTCAACACTGAAAAAGGTGGAGCTATATTTTTCGGTGGTACAGCTGTCGGCGGTACTAGGCATAGCAGCGCTAGACGTATCATAGCACCAGTAGCCCGCTACGACACAGAAATACCCTGAATAAACTCTGTGTCGTATCTCGGAGTCACTCTTGAGCGTGCTCTCACCTTCAAAGTGTTCATAACCAAGGTGAGCAATAAAGCGCGGTACGTCTTACATAAGCTGTATTACCAAATAAATGCTAAAAGAAACATGTCTCCTAGAAACATGCTTACGCTCTGCAAAGTTTATATCGTTCACTTATTCAATATCCAATATCGTTCACTTATAAAATATATCAAGTTTATATCGTTCACTTATTCAATATCCAATATCGTTCACTTATAAAATATATCAAGTTTATATCGATTACATCGTTTCAGTAGTTTTCGTTCACGACAGACGCTCACATAGAGTATGTCCATCGTACGAACGCAATCTCGACCTACACAAGGACTTTGAATTGTCTTCTATCAGAGGTCACTTCACGGATATCTCAACTGAGTATTTCGATCCGGTGCCTCGTCACCCCAACCCTTTCGTTACAAAAGTAGCGGATAATGACCCAGTGTGTGACTATCATCGGTCGTCGTCCCAGACTCGTTCTGGCGGACGAATACGACCACATCACGAGTACTGTTAAACACTCACAGCACACACGCTCTCAGACACGACACCGCATGCTCGGTGTAGGGACACGCAGACATCCCCGGCGATAGATGCCAAACATACGCTACAACCCAGACACTCGTCACGTCAGACAACAGCACACACCTTCAACTATGAACAGTCTGTACGACACCTTCTGAGTAGGGACTAACTCCAATACGATCCGCGATTTGCCTAGCTCAAGTAACACCGCCGTTCCAGTTAGATATTCTAAGAGTACCGCACGTGAATTCTTTCACCCGTCTGAGACTGAAGGGCCCCCGATCTTCTCCATGAGATAAAAAAATTCACGTCAGCGCCGAGGTTATTTCAGCTACCGAGCGCGAGCTGCCCCATACGTCAGAGAAACTGCAAGGTCCCCCTCGCGTTTTCTCCGGCCACGATAATAATAGTTAAATTAGCTGTTACAAACACTCTCCCATTTGCGGGAGAGTCCGGGGTTGGTCCCAACTGTAGTCTTACGACCCCAAAACTAGTCTCGTCGTGAGACGAGCACTCATAGCAATCCGACCTTCGCTTCGATATATGCTGTGAAATCCTGGCCCGGATAAAAAAATAAAAAAATTACTTCGACGAAACGACAAAAACGTGGATTGCAATAATATTGTTGTTCATTAAGATTTGGTAAAGCAAATGTGGGGTAAACTTTAATTTCTTGGCGACTGCTGTTATTTCTCAATTCTTCTTCGTACTCGTGTTATAAATGTACAAGTCTGTATGTTTGTAGTTTGTTTGTTTTGTTATACTTTCATACAAAATTGACACAGATACAACCTGGTTTTCTGTAAGTCGGTTCATGGACGATGTAATCTCTCCTCATAACTTTTTTCTAATTGATCTGTGAACGATCGCCTATGAAGTAAGTCCAGCAGGCTCCGTCCGATCGAAAACGAAAAAAGTATGACGCAATAGTATACGTTAAGAGTCATAGTAATCTGTGCCTCGTAAAGTAACCATGACGTCACAATTTTTTCGCGTAATCGATCTACAACATGTTATCTAGTCAATTTTTTTTTGATCTAAATGAATGTGACTTCTGGGATAGAAACCCGCGGGCTATTTTTTTTTATTATACTCATTCCGTCACTGAATCACCAATGACGGACAGACCGCGAACAGCGGAAACTCTTGAACGTTACAAAGTTGAAATTTGGCATGTGGAGTGTCCCCACTAATCCACAAGGAACTTCAAAAGGAAACACCAAAATAAGGCTTATGAATACTTTCTTCTTTAAAGGTATAGAATAGAGGTTGAAGGTTTCTTATATATTAATAAATATCCATCACTTGACTTGTATTTGAACCCACCACTGGCATGGCTTCCGCGGACAACCGCTCGCGTTAGCGCTGCGCCAATCGATCGTCAGCAATGCCTGACAACTACACTCACATAATAAAGCTGAAGAGGTTGTTATTTTTCAGGCGGTTATCTCTGGAGCTATGAGACGAATTTGAAACAATATTTTTGTGCGTGATAGCTAAGTTACATTCACGAGATTGTAGACTGTATGCTGCGAGCTGGAATAGGACTGGAGTTTCACGAGGCGCTGCAAGTTATTATAAGATGCAAGTACCAATAATATTTAAACGTGGAATATTGAAGCATATAATTATGTTCAGCAACAGGATACGCAGCGAGCGCTGAGCGATTAACGGTTTGGTTGAGAAACCTCGCTTCCCGTGTACCTGCACTTGCATATGTATGCACGCAAGTCGTATTTACCACATCGAGTATTTGTTTACCATGTTAAGTACTTACTGTATAATGCGAGTACTTTTTTGCGATTATTGGCTACGCCCCGCGGTTGTACGCGGGTGACCGCGTAACATCAATCGCAAGGGAACAGGGGAATGTTACTTCAGATTGTAATCCACATGTAGGTCAATCATCATCTAAGTAACATCAGGTTTTGTAGGTTTTACGTGAAAATGTAACAGACATTACAAATTTTGCATTTTGTTATGAGTTTAGCTCATAATTTCTATAGACATAATCTTCTTCTTCCAGGTGGGAAGACGTTATCCGTGCAGTGGGCGGTCCGGGGTGGATGCGAGCAGCGGGAGATCGGCCGTTTTGGCGTTCTTTGAGAGAGGCCTGTGTCCAGCAGTGGGCCGATAAGGGCTGATAATGATGATGAAGATTCTGATATACATAATACATGGACAGACTAATTTCAGTTTTAATATGTAACCTTTTATATGTACTCTTAAAATAAAGAACTCCCATCTTATAATTGACTCATAATAGTTTTTTGGACTACGTAAACAAAGCGACAGACGGGTTTGTCGACCTCTCCAGAGTACAAATATTATCGCACACATATATCTACCTAATATCAGCTGATAAAATAAGTTCCAACATATAACTAGACGACGGTACTTTTAAGAGATCCGTAAATCAAAGTGAAAGATTATGTTTCTATTCTTTCTATCCATATTTTATTTTGTAGACACCACAATGTCGCTTTTTTCATATCCCATTTCCAAACTTTAGTTGTGACCTTTTAAAATTAATAATTGTATATTATATGTTACGTTTTTTTTTATTATTATTAATGCTGTATCCACCTGTAACTGACGTACAGATAAAAATATGAGGGTAATAATATTGTAATTGTACTAAGTTAATTTTCTATTGTTGTTACTTTGTCTATAAAATAAATGGAGCCCTTATTGAATCACTTTGTTGTACGCGCGAGAGGAACAAACTGAAATTCGCACCGCACGTAATCACCCGGCGATTAAAACATATAGGCAACTTCCCTTTGGCAACAAGTAATAACTTAGAGTACAAATAAAGGAATAAACCTTAAAATGGGCATTTAACTATTTTACGTTTATTTATTATTATTTAATAATGGCACCACGTGCTTCCATCACTCATGTGCACTACGTTACGGCCCGGGCTTTAGTCCGTAAGAGTAGAACACTGCCTTCTTACAGCCCCCGCTATGATGCCCCAGATCCATGCTTCAGCTACAGGGGCGGGGTTCTATTGCGGATTGTTCCGCGTATAAATCAATCCCCTTAGGTACCTCTAGTTCATAAGATATATATATAGGGTCATAAGGTGCAGTTTTCAATTTGTGGTGAATTAAACGACATGACAAAACGCCATAGCCCGACTGTTTAAAAACAGTTTTAATGTGCCCAGCTGTACCTTATAATCACGCTTTGATCATAGCGTATTAGGCTGGAGCAGGGAACATCACTCCCCTGACGCAGTAACGTAAAAAAAGCTTGTGATTGTGAAGCTAAAAGCCCACGTTCCAGTGCAGATTTTGAAAATAAAGCCTGTCGGTTTGAGTGAGCTGGCGACTAGGGTTATGTAAATGTTCATGTACTGAAGTACTTGTAAAAAGGCTCCTTTGTCCTCCTATACTAGAAAATTTGGGTACAGATTGAGTTGTTGTTCGGAGGGGTAAGTTAATTGTTCTCTGTCTATTTTTACAACGCGTTTTACAAAGTGTCCGTCCGTCGCGTCGGCGTGAGTAGCCCTCGTGTCGTGTGCCCTCACCGCACGCACGAGAGCGGAAGTGGCGGCGCCGCGCGACTTCCGGCGCTGTGCCTAACATTCAGAGGCATCCACTACGATATGTACTTTGTACAGTAGCGGCTGCGTCATGCTGCATGGCAGACGAAATGGGCCTGCTCGAACGGATGGTACTTCTCGCTCACATAATACCCCATCTATTGTCTATGCTACCGCGTTCCGTGCGGTCAGTAGCCGATGGCCAATTGGGAGGGATGGGATGGAGAAAACGCTACGCATGTGCATAATTAACCTCGCGGTATTTGGGCGCCGGTAGGTAATCACCAACTGGCTCCTACAATTAAAAAGTCCCTATGATAAACAAAAATGATTAGTTTTGTGTCAACCAATAGTTACAAAAGGGCCTTGACTACTCGTTTGGCCTCGAACTCGGCTAATTACGTACTTAAACTAGTAGGATTGATAATATTTCCTACTTTAGGGTTCCGTCATCCCATACGGTAAACACGGAACTCTATTACTAATATCCCGCTGTCCATCTGTCTGTCAGAAACGAGACTACAGTTTACATATTATAAACCGTCATAGTTCAAGCTAGTTGACATTTTCACATACGATGTATTTCTGTTGCCAGCATAACAAGAAGTACTAAAACAAACTCAACAAATGAATTGTTAAATGGGAGCACCATTCAAGAATAGTGTTTTTGACGTTTTTCATAGATAATGGAACGGAACCCTTCGTGAGCGAACCCGACTACTCGCACTTGACCGGTTTTGTTTCTTATGAATGAATTAAAAATATTTCTTTTATTAACACTTAGCAGAAGTAATTCATGTTACATTTTGGCTGTAATCCCAACATTCATTTTATTACTTTTTTTCTCACTATTTTTTTTTAATTTTTTTTTTTTAATTTTAACAAAAATTTTGTGGGTTTAATATTTTGTTTATACATTATGTGCCGTTATTAGTTATGTTAGATTAGTACCTACTTTAGTTTATTATCGTGGATGTGTGTTGTTGATAACAGTGTATGTAAATTCACTTCTCTCAATAAACGTCTTCCTATTCTTATTGCCAGGGAAATTACATAATCCTGCCACCGGATCTGCGTGTGATCCGCTTGGTGTAGGGGACTTGCGGTCAGTGAATGAACTAAAACCTTTTTTTATAACATGACCACCGACGCCCATGGACATTCCCATGACTGTTACACAGATGCCCCCCCCCAGTTACAATATAGGAAAGCACATAGTGAAAGGCACTGACAACTGACTGACATCGGATATCCTCGTGTTACAGTTCTGTCGCTTATTAATGAAAGTGTCGATTACGATCACGTACATATATAAAGTTACCAAATAAAATTGAAGTCAATGTCCGCCGGTCGCTTTCTGTTTTATAATAATGATCTATTCTTCCCATAATATACTTTTGAATGTCTAAGTATACGAATCGCCTCTGTGGTGTAACGGTGCGGGTGTCGCCTGTTAAGACTTGTTAGTCGCGTGGGCCCTGGGTTCGATCCCCAGGTCGGGCAACTACTGTTAAGTGTTTCACAGATTCTTCTGAGCATGCATTACATTGTCCGGGATTGGAATGTGCTCGAAGTGACCCATAGGCTTGCCACCTATGACATCATGGGACTCTGTACCTTGGCTAATCGTGGGTGTGCTAGTATATCCACTGGACTTACGAGTTGTGGCTGTACCTGTACTAGCACACCTCTGCCCTACCTCTTCGGGGATAACAGGCGTGAAGATTACTTAACTTAACTTTAAGTATACGAATAATACATAACCGAGAGGAGTTCGCTCGGTTGAAGGCACTAATATCCGTCCGAATTGAAAGGTTATTTTTGTGTTGAATAGTCCATTTACAGAGGAAGATGGAGAGATCCGAAGTCACTCGGGTGAAACAGCGGGTGATGCTTGTAGACCAAACAAATGCACGGGCTACATCAGAAATAGTTTCCTTTTTCAGGATTTTATATATCAAATAATTTGCGTAGTACTAATTTTATACGTACATGTTATATTTATTCACATTATAATCTTCCGGAACAAACACAAGTATTTACTTAGCAACTGTACTCTGTGTGCTTACATACAAATAACTAAGCAAGATGTGCAGAGCTTGAAGACAATAGTCTTCAGGCAATTCGTTCTCCCCGATGACCTACGGGGCCGAAACATGGCCTCCTAATTTAGGACTGGTCCGCAAGTTTGCGGTGGCGTAACGGGCTATTGAACGCGCTAAGTTGGGTGTTTCTTTGACCGATAGAATTCCTAGCGAAAGCGAGGTAGAGTTGGTCCCCTAGGGGGCTGAATAACCCTGATGGTTCCGGGGCACCTCACCATGGGCGGCACTGATGGCACTCGCGGTGGTTTTTGTGGGTATTCGGCACCATCATGTGCCGCGAGTCCCACACACCACTGGACCCCGCCAAGGGCCAGTTAGGGCGCGCAAATGCGTTTCCCCGCGTCAAAAAAAAGTGTCTAAGTGTAGCCACACTTAAACTACAGCTTAAAAAATCATCAACTACGATGCTGATTCCTCCCTTACTAGTAATTTATCCGACAGTAAAATATGGAAACGGGCATTTGAGAAGATAGCGCCTGAGGGCTTGAGGCGTACTACTACTAAAAGCCTAGTCACGCACATTCAATTTTCTTAAATAATGAAATGTTGGTGAGTAGCCGGTGGCCAACGGGTACACGTCATTTATCAATTATATTTTTATTTCAATTAATAACGTCACTTGTTTTAATACGATGTTATTTTTGTATAATTTATTTCTTATATTACTAGCAGTCTGCCTCGATTTTAGACATTTCACGAAATATGAATAAGTACCTTGATTTATATAAATATAAAAATTATAAATCGAAATTTCGGCCTCGTAGATCGCCTCTGTGGTGTAACGGTGCGGGTGTCGCTTGTTAAGACTATTAGCCGAGTGGGGTTCTGGGTTCGATCCCCAGGTCAGGCAACTGTTATTAAATGTTTTTCAGATTGTTCTGAGCACTCATTACATTGTCCGGGATTGGCATGTGCCCGAAGTGGCCATAGACTTGTCACCTACGACATCATGGGCCTCAGTACATTGGCTAGTCGTGGGTGTTCTAGTATATCCACTGGACTTACGAGTTGTGAATGTTTTGTTGTTGCAATCCTCTGCTTACCTCTTCGGTGAAATACTTTTTTTATATTTTAATTTTGGCCTCGTACATTTTACAATGATAACAGATTCAATTTATAAGAGAACAACGTCTGTCAGGACGACTAGTTGTCAATAAAATATTACGAGTATAATATTAATACATAAGGATTTGCTTTGATGTTTTCTTCACATTTTGGGTTACATTATCGAAATTTCCATAACGATCCAGACGCTTTAGAAAATGTTATATAGCCTATGCTCATCACTGATGATACAGGCATAAAAATGTTATACAGTCTATGCTCATCACTGATGATACAGGCATAAAAATGTTATATAGTCTATGCTCATCACTGATGATACAGGCATAAAAATGTTATATAGCCTATGCACATCGCTGATGATACAGGCATAAAAATGTTATATAGTCTATGCTCATCACTGATGATACAGGCATAAAAATGTTATATAGCCTATGCTCATCACTGATGATACAGGCATAAAAATGTTATATAGTCTATGCTCATCACTGATGATACAGGCATAAAAATGTTATATAGCCTATGCTCATCGCTGATGATACAGGCATAAAAATGTTATATAGTCTATGCTCATCACTGATGATACAGGCATAAAAATACAATTGATTAATGATTGGACTTATGTCACATGTGTGTTCTCATACGGTGTACTGTGCTACGTATTATTGAGTTATACGTTATACGAATACGTTAGGATGTGCCCTTGACATTAATGTATAATATATTGCGGCCATTGTTAAATCACATTAGGATGTACGTCAACAAACAGCAATTGAATTAATAATAATTATCTTGTTACTGCGACATATTGTGCCTACACCTGTTGCGAAGAGGTAGTGCCATGCTGCATAGGAGGAGGTATTGCCGTGCATAGTATATGACACTATGTCCTCGAATGCAACGGAATCGGGCCGGCACGATCGGGGAAGTACCTCTCGCTCACGTAATACCGCCGTAAAGTGACATCTTCAGTGTCGCGTTTCGAGCGGTTTGTAAGTAGCCGGTGGCTCGTTGAAGGGGGGGGGGAGGCAAGGCGTCTTCATAGTAATAATGTGGATTTTTATGGACGTCGGTAGTCTTAACAATGCTCTGATTTCTCGTTAGCCCCCTATTATATTAAAAAAACACCGTACAGATTATTTGTAAGAGGTAGTGTTATCCTGTACCGCAAGCGAATGGGGCCGGCGCTACCGGGCACGTATAGCCTACCATCACTCACACAAGATATGTTTCAATAGCATAGGAGGCAGGCCCATGTGATGATCACCAACGCCCACAGATGTCCGCAACACCAGGCCCATAGGGGGGGGGAGGACAACAAAATATATAATAGAGGGGCAAGCGAGTCCGTTGGCCCCTGGGACTAATCGCTATTAATCTTTTCAGCTTCTGGTTGTTTATAGACGTCTCTAAAAGAATTCGACTGCTCATTCTCATATGCTATAAGAAAATACTGCAACAAACAGGACTGGAGGCAGGCAGTGCGCAGGTTTACTCACGGTTACCAGGGTCGAGTTGCGGGGAACCGGCGAAGAGATCAAAGTAGTATCATTTAATAAGAGGTACAGTCAAGCTGGGCCGGCACGACTTGGGAGGTATCGCACGCAAATTGTACACAAATCCACGGCCCTATACCACGGGAGTAGGCAGAGGGTACAAGTCTAACGCTACTATCTCCCACGCAATAGTATACTTTTAAAGTGCAAATTTGATGGACACAATGTTTGGTTTTAACTTAACTACCAACAAACATATATATCGACAAGAATGACATTGTTAAAACAAATAATAAAAAGTGACTTTGTTTCGATACTTACTCATTTATTTTGTCTGACAATGGAGTTAAGCTTGTGCTAGTGATGAAAAAAACGGGCATTTCTAGTAGCCATTTAATTAAATGCGAATTTAGACCCTCATACCTTTCCACACGTATCGGGCACTTCTAGAATCTTCTGAAGCACTTAAACTCGTTCTTGTGTTAAAATGTTCTGAGCTATGTGCCTGTGATATCTCCATCATTTGCATATATTAATAAGTAACCTCAGATTAGATATCTACGGCATAACTGAAAGATCTCTGCGAAATGCCATAGACATATTTAAGAACTACAACAATTTTGAACTTGTTGGGTAATTTTTATCAGTAGATCTAACATGCATAATGCTATCGTTTCTATTTTCATATTATTGTGAAGTATGTAATTTCATATAAATATGTATATTTTTTGCAACATTCGAAGTATAGTATGTTTTTCTTATCATAAAGATATTATGTTCTTAAAATTGTATGATACTAGATGTATACGAGGCACGAAGAGAATTTATGTTACGTATTTTAGCAAGAAACAATAAAAAAGATTACGGACAGAAAACGAAGACTTTTAGAAGAAGAAAGTTAGAAGTAGTCATGTAGTGTGTATTTCAACTATAGCCACGGGACAGAAGTGTAGCAAATAGAGAGTCAGTCTCTTTGTTCAATTGCCTGCATAAACTACTCAATTTGAGTAGTTTATGCAGGAAAATTTAACAAAGAAATTTAAGTAAAACTTATAGCATAAGATGCAGCGTGTTCCGTTTCTCTCAGCAATCGGAGCCTTTCAACAACTACCGACGTCCATGGACATCAGCACAATCATGGCGATGCGTTGCCCTCGTTTTCACGTCCCGTTCCCCGCAGGGGCCACACACAAACCGCACGAAACGCGCCACCGTAGGTGTCGCTTTATGGCGGTATCAAGTGAGTGAGATCGCCCGGTCGCCCGGTCGTGCTGGCCCAATGCTGGATTTAAATGAGACATTATGCCCCAAGGGGCATCTGTACAAGTACAGACGTTAGTGTAACTCAACAATATAATTCAATCAAACTGTTCCAATGGCACATCTAATTATTGTTTATCTTGTTTATACAAATCAGGCCCACCATAATTTACGAGGTGGACTAAATATCAAAATCGAGTTGGCGCCAAACAATAACAATAACTCGATGTATATTGGTTTGACAGATAAAATCGATGCTTATACCGTGGAGACCAGTTCTTGTATAATCCGTATAATATCATAACAACAGTTTATAATAGTTAAGAAAGCTCGGCCCATAATACGGACGCATAGTATTTGAATCTTACGATGCGGGGTAAGATCTGTACCACATGTAATAATAATATCTGTGGACTTATCACACCGCGTCAGTCCAGCGCTGTGCTAAGTACTGTAGTACCAGAGGACAAACGAGGAATTCCAATTCCTTTTGGTAAATCTCTTTGGTAAATTGTAGAAGTGAAACCGTCGGAGCCGTTCTGTGTTCGAGGCCCATTTACATCCGATGCTTCCGGGCGGGTTTTAGCTGCGCGAGAGGCCCCACTCGGCTGCAACGTGACAAATGGCGTTATCATGCGCTAAGAAAATTTCTGTTTTTGTTATACACAAATATTTCGCAGTCACCAACTTGGATCACCGTATGTAATATATTAGACGCTTTACAACAAAAAACAAATGTATTTATGTTCTGTTACCTAATTATTGTGTGACATTACTAAGTTAATATCAACTTATATTAATTATTATATAGTAAAACTTACAAAAATATACTTATAATACGTTTTTTGATACATATTATACGTGGTAGCGTCATGTACCTCCCGCTCAGGTGATACCGCCATAGAGTGACATCTTCGGTGTCGAGATTAGATTGTGAGTAGTCGATGCCCTATTGGAGGGGAGGAGAAAAGGTGGACATAATAATTATGCTGCTGTTCATAGGCATCGGTAGTTGTAGAAAGATATTGGGCAGTGGGCGCGTTGTGTCCGATGCCCGTGACTCACGAAATTCCAAAACTCCAGAGATTCGTCAGATGATTCGATCTACTTAGAAAGTGACCACTGGTATACCATTAGAAACTATCGTGAGCTGTTTTTTTATTGTGATCTTTATCACATCTCTCTACAAAGATTGATAAATATAGTTTCCAGTGGCCAATTGGCGGGGAGAAATGGACGAAGGAAGAAAAGCAAAACTTCTGCATATCAATTATACGGATGTTTATTTGCGTAATGACTAACAATCATAAAAAAGCTATAAATGTCTTGTCTGTTTATACTATCTATAAACTGCACAGAGCTGACGGTACAAGGCGTCCTGGCACACACGTGGCCGAGCGGTCGGCCGTGAGCCCGCGACCAGCACATCTCCGGCTAGTGCCGACTGGTACGCCTTGTGTTAATTTGCCCTAAGTGCACTTGACATGGACTGCGTCTTCGGTGATCAATATTTAATAATAATGTCTTAAGTTTACGCGCATGTTACATATAATACATGCAATAAAACTACTTTCATTATCATCAGCCGGACGACGTCAACTGCTGGATAATAGGCACAGAGCGCGACAGGTCACGGTCACGAGCCATCCAGCGGCACCCCGCCATCTCAACCAAGTCGTCAGTTCATCGGGTAGGAGGCCGTCCCACACTCCGTCTTCCGTCGTCCGTCATAGGTTATCTAAAACTGCTCTGGCGGATTTTATCTCGATTTTTTTAATCAAAACAACTAAGTATAAATCTCAAGGTGCCTATAACTTCCTACTGACAGTAAACGCGACAGGATAGTCGTCACTTTAAAAAGCAACACGTGTGCGAGGGGAGCCCCCAGTCGAGTCGGTCTAGTTCGGCTGTAATGCCAGACCAGTTGGTACGAGCCTTACAACACGTGTGCGAGGGGAGCCCCCAGTCGAGTCGGTCTAGTTCGGCTGTAATGCCAGACCAGTTGGTACGAGCCTTACTAAGTTCTGGTTATCATCTATTTACCTTTTTTGCGGGGAAATCCATTCACGCGCCTTCGCCGGCCCTGGGTGGGGTCCAGTGGTATGTGGGGCTCGCGGCATGTTATAGAGCCGAATACCCACAAAAACCACCGCGAGTGCCATCAGTGCCGCCTTTGGTGAGTTGCCCCGAAACAACGATCGTCAGGGCACCTCGACGGCTAGTCAATCCCCTAAGGGACCGTGGAGGAGGTCCTCCACAGCAGTTTTGCCCAGCACCACAGAACAACCCCACCAACTTTGGGACAGTGGATTGAGATGAGGTCCAAATTCTCGCTCCTTGTCCCATGCGCAAAAGCTCCTCCTACTGCTACTGTTTGGTCCCCTCTTCTCATAAGAGGGGTACCAAAAGCATTCGCTCCTCCTGTTCTTTAGCTCCATCTTCTTATACGCGGGGGATGATCTTTGCACCCCTCTGGATTACAAGGAACATCCGCCGCGGTTCAGTTGGCTTGGCCTGGTTTCACCCCAGGCTAGAGCACCCCACCACCACGATAAGGCTTAAACCATGATGGGGACCTCAACACCTTTTAGTTAGAGGGGACACCGCTGCATTGTAAACGGCCGGTACGTCCAGTCATTTTGTGACTTAAGGAAAATGAATTTATGTACCGTCCAACCGACAATGGAAATGCGTCACTCGAGAATGTGTGTGTGTCGGGCTCGGCACGAGAAAGCACAACAGACACATAACCGCTGCCTCAGCCCTCAGCCGCTGTAGTGGAGTGTCCCTGATCTACCAGCACCAGGACCCCCAACGACTTGATTTTGGACGAAAGGTGTTCGAATCGGCTGCGTTGGGAGGAGTACACTAAGGTTCTGGAGTGGAATTCTAGAGTCTTCGTTTTGGTCGACCGTCCACCAGGTAGGACTACTGTCTCCGTGCTGTAGCCGGTCCGGGATAGATGCGAGTAGCAGAAGATCGCTCGTCCTGGCGTTCATTGAAAGATGTATAGTTCCATCAGTGGACCGGTAAGGGCTGATAATGATGATGATGGGTGGAGATTTATATGAAACCCCGTAAAGTCATTATAATCATACAATAATTTTATAAAAAGTTTATCAAGAGGTCTGTGACCTCTGGGTGATATAGAACAATGTAGGTCGAGTCACTACGATAAAACATGGGAGTAATGTGCTCCTGACAGGCAGTGCCGGTGTAATAGTTAGGAAAGACACGTACATTTTCTGTGTATAGTAGTGCTGAAGTTCTTTCACCCGTCCTCAGGCATGCAAAGCTTTTGGTTTTCTGATTTTCAACGAAGGTATGTATTTTGAACGCTTCATATAAAATGAATATTTTCTACAAAATGGCGATATACTAGATTGTTCGATGCCGGTCGATGACTTGCGACCGCGTTTCTGCATTAAATAATTAAACAACACTATGTGTGACACTTGTCGCTATACACTGATTTAATAAACGAATTGATATACACTGATTTAATAAACGAATAACAGTCAAATCCATCGTAAATTACTTTAAGTTAAGTATAGATGTGATTTAATGAAATCACACACAGTAGCCGGTACGTTCTGTCTGCTTCAATATTATTAATTAGCATTTAATTACTAATTAATTACGTAAGTAAACCTAAGCAGGGAATACTACTCGTAACACAGATCGATTGGTCTTGAAGAACATGAACATATGTTTATGACATGCAAACATTTTGCTACAATCATGCATGGTCATGTTACAAGAACCATGATTCTATTTATAACGGAAAAATATTTTTTGGATTGGTAGTGCTACGCTGCACTGCAGCGGAATTGGGCCGGCACGACGGGGGGATACCTCTCGCACACATGACACCGCCTTAAGGTGACACCTTCGGTGTTGCATTGCGTGCAGTTTGTGACTTTCCGGTGGTCCATTGGAGGGGATGAGGTAAGGAGGGTAACGCATCGGCATAGATCATCAACGGGGTCAGTAGTCTTGAAAATACACCATTTGCTCATTTACCCTTCAAAAAAAACTTTTAATAATCACCTCACGCTCATGTGACCTAGCAAAAGAGCAGAGCAACCATTTACACCACAGTCAGCTGTGTAAAATTTGCGAAGCTGGGGAGTTTAACGTTGAGATTAGGCTCTACATAAGATAATATAGATATATAGATAAAATCAGATAACTTTTTGACGGCGCTACGTCAGATCTCGCTTTGACCACACTTTACATGAACGTTGCTTTGCCAGAAGAGTATTTCTATAGGCGATGTGCTGGTCACACACTCAGAAGAACAGATGGCAGATGGGCCAGTAAGGTTCTGCAGTGTAGGCTGTGTTTATGGAAACGATGTGTTGGTCGACCTTCCACCAGGTGGGAAGACTATGTCCGTGCAGTAGCCGGTCCGGGATGGATGCGAGTAGCAGGAGATCGGTCGTCTTGGCATTCATTGAAAGAGGCATATGTGCAGCAGTGGACCGATAATGATGATGATTATGAAGTGTTTCTATAGGTTTTTTTTTTTTGGCGAAAATATTTCGAAAAAACTGTTTCATTTGTAATATGATAAAAGGCAAAAGTATACAATAATATCAATATTAAATAAGATTTAATAGCGAGAGCCTTAGAATTGACTAATTATAGTCTAGCGACAAATTATATTAATATTTATAACACAGAAAGAAGCCTGTTCCCGGATCTAGTGGTTCTGTTACTATGAAGTATAGAAGACATTAGTCATCGACTCCACGGAATAATTAACGAGATATTTCCCAATCCTCATATTTAGTGGTTTCGATTTAAATAAGATTCTTCTTCGCAATTTTACGTACATTTCGATTCAGGCGTAGGAGTTTTTACAAACACCGTGACACCAAATGTTTAAGTATATTTTAGACTAAAATCTGTTCGTTTCTACTTATCTCATGGTATCATTGAAACGCTGAGAGTATAGTACATTCGTTCCAGACTTTTTAGTTTATTATCTGAGCGCCGCGGTTTTATCTATCCCAATGGATCTTATTTTTTTTCGGGAAAACACTGTGTACTCGGTTGTGTAATTAGAAATCTGCACTTCAAAAAGTGAAAAGATATTTTTTATCTAAAACACGAAACAAAACATGTATTAAAAAAACTATTTTTCATCTTTATACTTGACTTGGAACCTACTGCTATAATCTATACTTCAAAAATTCCACGTTCGCCACGTCCCAGGCGAAGTCTTGTAAATTACTGGCAATCCAAATAAATTTATTCGAAATGTTCGTGTATTCTTCACTGACTTCCGAACGAAAACTACTGAACGAATTTGATTGGAACATACACATAGGTTACGATCTGGAACATTAGTCGCCTCCGACTACTCCTAGTGCTAGTCTCCTAAGAGTCATGTCCGCGACGGGTCACTTTCTCCCGGACTAACTTTCTCACTCCATCTCGTGTTATCCTCCGTGGTATGGCATCACATACTAATTCAAACGCGCAGACAATGCTCAACGTTGACTTAAGTCTAGTTGAGCATTGATCAATCTCAGAGATTTACCTCAGTGAATTAGGCCCTACCCCGAAGAATTTTCTTATCCCGAAAATTTTTGAGTTCCCTTGGGATACATTTCGCGTAAATAAGACCGGAGGGTAAAGCTAGCATATAAATATGTGAACATAATAAGACGGATGGCATCTTCCTCTAGAATCCGCCGAAGAAGACGCGTGAGCAGCCTACTGGGGAATATGGAGTCGTGAGAATGTTATTGTTTGTGGATAGTCTCGTGTGGAGATGCGGCGTGGTGCTGAGAATGAGGCTGGCGATTGTTGTACAGACTTCGTGTCATCATAACGAGAGCGTGGTTGTACTTCACTAGCATCATCCCGCGGTTTCATCCGCCTAACTCCGATCCTATTAGTCGTAGCGTCATGGTACAAAGCCCAGAGCCTTCTCCGATAAATGGACTATTCAACAGAAGAATAAGTTTTCAATCCGGACCAGTAGTTCCTGAGATTAGTGCGTTCAAACAAACAAACTCTTCAGATTTGTGTTATAAGTATGCATAGTATAAGAGGACAAACGATCAGTTGGTGCCTTCTGATGGCTACCGATATATAGAGACCTGTTGGCTGCAATAAACCACCGGAAACTCACTAATCGCAAGAAGCGCGAAGGCACAGCTTTTACTTTATGGTGTCATGACTAGCTGGTCTCATCGCCTTAGATCTTATAGCTATCCAATGAAGTTGTAATGGACCTCTTTCATTCCACAGCAAAAGTTTGGTTCCGCAAAAAGGCGTCAGGTAAACGAGTGGTACCTCCATTAGCACTCTGCTATAATATAGCATTGCACTACCTCATTTGAAAAAAACATTCCCTACTAAGCTAAACTATAATATGTAATTGCCGGTACAAATGTGTGTAGTAACACTATTAATAAACATTATGTCCATATAGAGCGGTGGATCACGCGCTGATGCTCATGACGAAATGCGTCGGTTTGTGAATAAAAGACAAGGGTTTTGTAATTTCCTATTGCAGTCACCACGCGGCTCACGCGTACTGCGCGCGGTTAACAATACAACCCGTTATACGTTTTGTAACTAACGGCATAGCTTGCTTTATTAATTTATAACGTCGCAAGGCTGTCGGAGTCTATTGGGATGTGAATTGCGGCTCCATAATTATCCGCACAAGCAGAGACCTTCGGCCATTTAAAGAGGCGCTCATTCGCCGCGTCAGACAAGCTTCCCGGGGTTTCTCGACATTACCTACATTTACTCAGTACTATGTATAAATGTTTTACCTACCTTCTCAGAGCAGCAAGACAAAATAGTAGTATAGACTGCATAGTCGCTTACCAACACATGGTGACCTACAACTTCTTTTTGTTGACGCGGGGAAACTCATTTACGCGCACTGGCCCTGGGTGGGGTCCAGTGGTGTGTGGGACTCGCGGCTCGTTATAGTGCCGAATACAAACAAAAAACCACCGAAAGTGTCATTAGTGCCGCCTTTCGTGAGGTGCCCCGAAACAAAAAATCATCAGGGCATCTCAGCGGCTAGACAGCCCCCTAAGAGATTGACGGCACCTCCACAGATGGGGTCGTCCCGTACTACGGATTGACCCCATCAACTTTGTGACAGTGCAATGGGTTGAGGTTCCCATTATCGCCCCTTGCCCCGTGCGCAAAACGCCTCCTCCTATTGCTCTTTTGTCCCCTCTTCTTATAAGAGGGGTACAGAGAGCGATCCTCCACCCACTCTTTAGCCCCCTCTGCTTATAAGAGGGGTGCAGAGAGCTTCTCCCTCGTTTCAATTGGCTTCGCATGGGTTCACCCGGGCTACTGAGCCCCACCGCCACGATTAGGCTTGTACCATGGCCACACCTGGTATAAACTAGTGCAGTGATATTTTATCAATTTGTAAGTAATGTAAGTGAATTGGTCTAATAAAGATTTGTATTTCAGTCTATGACTAGCATCACCCCGGGTTTTCACCCGCGTAACTCTGCTCCTGCTGGTCGCAGCGTTTTGGTATCTGGCCTATTTCTTTCCTCGATAAATAGACTGTTCAAAACAGAATAATTGTACATTTCGTATTCTCTGGAACTACAGAGATTGGCGCGTTCAAACAAACAAAACTCTTTAATTTTTTACTGCTAGTATAGATTTCTATCCGACGTATGATCTCAGGCCGCTATACACCCGCTTGTCAAAATGCAGCTGCAATGCATCGACTCTGTATTGTGCCATTCCAATACATACAACTTACCTACAAATGTATAATTTCTCAACTGTTTCCTGTGCTCAGTGTGGAAGAATTACTTTAATCGTACAATCAACATTATATGTTGAACAGATGCCAGTGTAAACATCGAACAATCTCCTAAAAGTAGTTACTTAGACGGGCGCAGGAACACCAAATGTGTCTCCATCATTAAGAGCCCGCAACGCGTCCTGTGTAGCGCCAGCTCCTGCCAGTGGTCAACTTGGAGCTCTTTCAAGTGCGACTCCACCGCACCGCTCCATCGATACCGCAGTCGACCGATCATTGAAAATCAGTTGGTTAGGCCACGTTTTAATAACGCGCCGTGAAACACGCCTATTTGGGCAAGCACAACTTTATGAAATAAATATAAATATAGATATGATACTGTGAACAGCGAAGCTCTCCGCTACTACGCAGTGCATAATAAAGATGATAATCTTGAGAGTAAAGAGGAAAAGTCCCTATTAATACTTAAAAGGAAGGCGAGCTACAAAAACCAGATAGATAAAGGAAACTATCTGCCGAGTACCGGTTTCTTAGCTCGTTAGTAATTCCATAAATGTGTCCTTTTTATTAGCTTCACAATATCAATTAACTTGATAACTGATTAGATATATTTTATTTAATTAATGTACCAAAATTTTGCTTAGCATAAACCGGTTTCGGCGGTCAAATACTTTGCTATTTTTTATTTCACATTCATAGAATGTGTTTTTTTTCTCACTCTGTACTCGCGGTTGTCTTTCAGGTAGTCACCGGTTGAAGCATCATCACGCAAAACTCAAATCACGCAAATAGATAAATTGTGACTTAGTGTGTGCCCTATGGGTGAGACTATGCCCAGCTCTGGACCAATGTTAAACCTATAAATACTATTTTCTTGATACAATGACCTTGTGTGTCTATAATACTCGCTATGAATTTTTAGCACGAGTGCGAATTGGAGATGCATGACTTGGGAGGTAACTTTCAATGCAGTTTATGAATAGCCGGTGGCTCACTGGAAGGGACAAGTAAAGCAATAACCTTTCTGCATAACAATTTCTCTGTTCAGTGTTGAGGATGAATTGGATAGGATGGAATCGCTCAGTATCTTCGCTGGCACGTTTCGTGAGACTTATAACCGGCGGTTCACTGGAGGCAAAGGAAGGCATCCAATCTGCATAACAGTTACTATGTGATGTTGTTCAGATGTTTATGGGTACACATCAGATGGCTCAGACAGCTCGTTCGTCACAGGCACACTAATTAACAAGGGAGTAGCGCACTTACCTTAATTTCATCATCTCCAATACTCGTTAGTATACAATCAAATCAATGGCTTACCTGAAAACAAACAAAATAAGACATTAGGTAGGCTGACAAGTTTCCTTCTCGACAAACTTCTGCAGGCCACGCTTCATTACCTAATAATTAGTCTAATGAATTTGTGCTAATATTGAAACAATCCACCAACATTGATTATTTGACGTTCAAATGGAGATTTTACGTGACTTACGTGAGCCGGATGATACGAGTTACGGGAGACGTGATG
The DNA here is from genome assembly GCA_017140195.1 of Eumaeus atala. NCBI lineage: Eukaryota > Metazoa > Arthropoda > Insecta > Lepidoptera > Lycaenidae > Eumaeus > Eumaeus atala. The sequence continues at coordinate 570,206 of JAFELO010000003.1, read as the reverse complement.
ATCTGTTTCACCNNCCCCCCCCCCCCCCCGCCAATGGGCCACCAGCTAATTACAAAACGCACGAAACGCGACACCATAGGTGTCACTTTACGTCGGTATCAAGAGAGCGAGAGGTACATCCCCGGTCGTGTCGGCCCAATTCCGTTGCACGGGAGGATGTAGTGTCATGCACCATGCGTGGCACTACATCCTCCCGTGCGTTTCAAACGTACAATGATGCATGTGGATATCTGTGTTCCCTGCTGCAGCGTGAATGACTTAGCGGATTTCTATTCATGTTAGTAACGCGTAGTGTCACTCGCAATGTACAATGAAAATATATTGAGACAAGATTATTTGTAACATTTGTGGAGTGTATACGAGCTGGGTCCACCGACTGGGCTGAAATGACTGTGCTTTCGCGTTTCGTGCAGTTTGTGGGAGGGCGTTTTAAAAAAAAATGGAACGATGAAAAGAAATTATCAAAAAAATGTCTTTAGCGTCTCCTGATGACGCTACCGACGTCCATCCTACATTGCGATGAAAGGTGTGACACGAGTCACGAGTGTAGCGGCAATTACAATTCATTTGAGCGCTACAACTTAACTTACACTTGCGTAGTGGGCCAATGAGGAGTTAATACGCTTTGGTGAACACACGCGTCCATAGACATCCTCGCAACTGTGAATTTTATACAGTCGCAGACGCGTTGTGCCATCCTCCTCCCTCCACAAACTGCAGTGTGAGAGCGCGGCTATCGCTTAACGCCAGTAGCCGGTGGCCTATTGTATTTGGGGGAGGATGATAGGAGGTCAACGCATCTGCGTAACAATCATGCGAATGTTCATGTGCTTCGGTAGTTTTAAAAAGGTTCGAATTACTCGTTTGCCCCCTATACTAAAGAAGTCTTAAATGAGAGCTACCGTACCGAAGTATTTCAAAAACATTATTAATTCTGCCTGCGGGAGCTCAGGCTTCCATTGCAGTGCCGTGAGCTAACGGGAGGCGCAGGCTGCATTAGCCGCTTATTCGATGGAGGGAGCGAGGGGGGGGGCAAAAGGAGGGCCTGAGGGAATAAAGGTGTGCAGGGGGCCAATGGATGCATTTCCTTTACATTGAAAGCTCCGTTTGTACGTAAATATTCAAATCGAACCCCTCTGTACAGTTGTAATGCATTTGAACTTTGATATTACGCTCGGATAACGGACGCGCCATATACCGGGTTCTGAACTCGGCGGTGGCTTTTGCTAATATTTATTAATTCGCCGATACATTGTGCGTCGAAATGTGAGGCACGAATCCTCTGCAGGCACCAGACCGGTTCTGGAGGACGGCTACTTTCCGACCTACACGTATTTATTTTAAGCGCCTTTAATATTAGTTTGCAGTTAACTACAAAGTAACAGTTTTGCTGGACGAATTTCGTGCAGTGTATTTCATGTGGCCCATTGGTAAATCGACAAACAAATTAAAAAAATTGTACTGGGACACAATTCAAATATTATATAAACGTTGAAGGCAGGAGGATTAAGGAATTTGATGTGCTGTCTACCTTCTCCATGCGGCCGAACGTTTTCGTGACAGATAAAAAAAAAGTCTTATAAAGAAGTTTGCTTTTAGTCCCATGAAGTATTACCTCAATTGATATAATTAGAGATCAGAGTTTATAAGATCTGTGATGATCTGTGTGACAGAAACAATAGAAAGAAAAAGTGATTACCATAAGCCGTCGCGCTGCGTGCCCTTTGTGAGTATCGGTGGCCCATTGCGGGAACGTGAGGAGGAAGGCAACGCATTCAACTGCGCTTTGGTAGACACGACACGACAGACGAGAAACAAAAGGCCAAAGCATTCTACTAGGCTAACAGTAACTGTTGAAGGTGAACATATAGCGTGGAGTTACGGTAGGTAATGTTATCACCAATTAAAGCAGCACTTGACACATATGCGCCCGCTGACTTCACGGCTGACTCCGTCACGCGCGTGCTACGCGCCAGTATTTTCATTTCATTATTGACCAGCGCGACAGAGAATCGCGGTTATTTAATTCGACAAAAATTGATTTATGATAATAGACTACGTTGTGTATTCAGAGCATCTGTCAGAGGCTAAAGGCCGTTTTCAATATTACATCCATCGGTACATTTAGCTACTGAAGATAGAACATTGACACGTTTCGGATGAGGCGTATGTCAAATCTCGAGTAGTTAAATGCATCGATGCAATATCTCCAGAGGCCAAACGGACAGATACAATATATCCAGCAGCCAAATAAACCGATACAATATCCAGAAGCCAAATGCACCGATACAACATCTACAGAGGCAAAAGCAACGGAACAATATCTGCAGATGCAAAATGCACCGATACAATATCTACAAAAGCCAAATGCATCTATACAATGTCTGCAGAATCCAAATGCACCGCTACAATGTCTACAGAAGCCAAGTGCATGAATAATTTCAATATTAGCTGTATATCTTGGCTGTTTATTATAGTTTTTTTGTTTCAGACCTAAATTTATGCTGTGGAAGTGAAGAGAAGCCCAATACAACTTTGTCTTAACATTTCTGATAGTGAATTTGCCACACGGAATGGATATTCAATATACTTTACTGCAGATTCCGTATATCAGCCAAGAGACTAACAATAGGCTATTTTACTATCTTATATTACCTGTACTACTTATGAGTGTATGTAATGTTGTGCTAACAGACGAAGAAATTTTGTAGAAGATACTTCAATTGTTGCATTGCGGCCAAATATTGTCAGTACGACTGTGGAGTATCGCTTACATTACACAGCCGTGAAGCTACGGTTGACATGTAGCATTTTGTGCGTTTTGTTGAACTTCGAATTGATAACTACAAGGTGATGAGGTAAAGGTCCGCAGTTCACGCTAGATATGGGCCAGTCATACATACACTAAACCACATATTTTTTTTGGCATAAGCATGAAATGGGACATATGAACAGTAGGGGAATAGTAGAAATATTTAAGCATTTTGATGACTATCGAAGACATTCGTATGTGCTAGAGGTAGGCTACAATACAGCCTACCTCTATCATACGAATGCCCTCTCCACACATACATTTATTTATTTGTTTATTTCAATTTTACAATCCTCTGTACAGTACAGCTAAACCAAGACGTACATAGAACAAAAAATATTATAATTATAAACATAAATGGTAGGTACGACAATGTTCCCTTCAAGCCTTGTCGTGGCGGTGGGGCTTAGTAGCCTGGGGAGAACCCAGGCGAAGCCAATTGAACCTAGGGGAATCTTTGCACCCCTCTTATAAGGAGAGGGGGCTTAATAATCAGGAGGAGGAATCGCTCTCGGTATCCCACTTATAAGAAGAGGGGACTTAGGAGCGCTTTTGAGCACGGGGCAAGGGGCGAGGATGGGAATCTCACCCCATTGCACTGTCCCAAAGTCGGTGGAGTTCTCCTGTAGTGCGGGGCAACCTCATCTGTGGAGGTGGAGTTGGTCCCTTAGGGGGCTGACTGGCCGTCGCGGTGCCCTGATGATTTTTGTTCCGGGGCACCTCACCAAGGTGGTTTTTGTGGGTATTCGGCAGTTTCATGTTTCGCGAGTCCTACACAACACTGGACCCCAGCCAGGGCCGGTGAAAGCGCGTGCGCACCCCGTCCACCGCGAACACCGGCCGAGAGCGCCACAACACATTGCAGCCCGGAGCCCACAATCCACAGTCATCTAACGCTACAGGATTGTCTACTTTATTATTCAACAGTAAATAATAATGCAGCACGAGAGCACACTTCCGTCTCATATCCAATGTGTCACCATTCAGTAAGCAAATAGGTTATATGGATAAAAACCATATAATTTAAAATAAAGGAATCATCGAGCAAATTTACGCTGCACACGTTCCAACGTTAGAATGTTCTTTTTTCCGTGTGGATTCCATATTAGGGAGTTATATTCTAAAAGGCTACCGACATATGTAAAACGCAAAACCATAACAGATGTTTTATTTTTAAACTTTTACGTTTGGCCTTATGATAAATCCAAGGGCCGTGTAGGACTTTGGCTAATAACTTTTATATGTTAATGTTTTAATGTCTCACAGTGCGCGTAATTGTCTACTGTTAAAAATATTTTCAAATTATCAGCGAACATTGGGCACTGGGTTCAAGTGAGTACATTAACAAAATCATTTATCATTATAAGGAATGGGGTGGGTCACCAAATGCTCCCTGGCTTACTCCAGAATTAATCGAATACGGACTGGACCGAAATTGTCCCAATTGCACATATTGTAAGCGACCTGATAAATAACTGGAAAATTAATTTGCTAATTTGAGTGTGAAACCTAATTTCCAAAATTTAAACAAAGGTATTTCGTTATTAACACGGTAAAAGGCTTTTTGAAAAATCAATCAAAATAGGCCACGTCAACTTGATTTCTTTGTAGAGCGCTTTAGCTTTAGCGCTTTTATTTACATTAATACGATGGGTCGTTGTGGAGCGGCCGGTGCGGAAGCCACGTTGCTTGACACTAATATATCAATATAGTTTCTAAAGCATTACCAAATCCTGATGTGATTGCGACAGGGCGATGATTATCAATCAATTTGTGACTTACCGCTCTTAGGCACTGGTGTGACGCGTGATTTTTTTCCATAGGTTCGGATATGTACGATGTGATAGTGACATATTGTAGATAAAATAAAATGGTGCTATAAATACTGACACACAGTCTTTAATGAGGTAGGGAGGGATACCATCGGGTCCCACCGCGAAGTGGGTTTGAGATTTTTCATCGAGATTAGTATCATACGACACAGCAGTGGTTTGTGCGGGTTGTGCACAGCCGCAGGATCGGACAAGACCTCCGCGTAACCTCCATCTCTGGGGACGGTTAGGACCACCACTCCACATTTACTTCTGGATTCATGTCCACGATTTACATAGGCCTCCGTCATGACCTCATTAAGGACTCGTATGTCCATCAGTGAAGGTCATCTGGCTAGTGCTGTCTCGTTGTTTCGCTAGTCACTCAGCAGATGCGGCTGCACGTAACCTAAGCTACAAAGCTACTGTTTTCCTCATGCTATTATTAACCCGCGCAGTCCGTTATCAGTGGCGCGACTGTGTCTATCACGCGCCGGCGTGCCGCAACTGTCTGCTGTTCCACTTCGCGCGTGCCGCTCTAGTACCACTCTCTCACTACCAACCATCACAAATGGAATCGTAAAAGTTATGCTGCGTAGCAGGCGAATACGACCACCACGCACGGCTTCGTCTGGTTTCATTTAGATTGTGAGTTTGCCTTACTTAGCTTTGGCCTGGTTATTATTATTATTTATTTATTAAATGACACCAACAATACACGCATTAACACATTAATAACAGAGTTAGAAAGGATTCTGATGCATGGACTTTCACAGGTAATTACAGCATTCGTGATATGTCTACTTAACAGTAAAGCCAATAATAGATGTTAACAATTATTACTTAAAAAATTCAATAAAAATGAGGATTTAGGAAAACAGAGGCCTGTTTGGGTATCTTTATAACGTGTGGTTCTGTAGATATGTAGTATGGTAATTAATAACAACGGGACGAGAATGAAGCGAAATATAAGACAAAATGTGGTTGGCGCTCCATGGGGGAGTCCTACGAGACGGCTATAGCCTAATTTGAAATAAAAACATTACTTCCATTGTTTCTCATCATTAGGCTTTACTGAGCGGTACCGGGTCTGGGACTCTGTAGTCATAGCATGGCGGAGGAACTCTATGACATACCTAAAGTCTGCCCATGGGAATGTCTACAAAAAGTCATCAATGTAGGCGCGTCTTTTACATCGTCGACTGCACTACACCGCGGCAGATGTGACAGCCGGTAGGACGCTGGGGTGCGAAGCGTGTCACGCGGCAGCACCGGTGACCTATGTACGTGTGGATGCACTTCCGACGGCGAGAATGTACACAGATTCAATATGTTACACGTGACGGGAGGTCAAGGATCTCATCTTATGAAGGATGATTTTATGTTGAGGAGACGTAGTGCCTACATTGCGTTCGAATTGGGCCGACACACCCGGGGAACCTCTCAATGACACCGCCACAAAGTGACTACGCTGTCACGTTTCGTGCGGTCTGTGAAGGTCAGACTATGCGGACCACATGAATGCTTCCCTTGGGTTATATTTGGCGCAAGTGAAACCGCGAACACAGCTAGAGACTGGCTAAAGCTGATCACAATGTTAGAGAATCACACTAATGGATTGTATTATTCGCGGTTCATGTAAGCTTTAGTAGCTTTCGCTTGAACTTTATGCATTCGGCTTTCACTTCACTGAACTTACAAGAGAGCTTTTGACACAAGCTTAAGTTTACAACACAAGTTATAATAAGGCTAGGAAGGAGCATCTCAGTAGATGTATACATAATACTCTATTGAATATGCTAATTTGATTTACTTATCCAAGTTTCCGATGTTTTTTTTTTTTTTTGTAGAAATGTGGGCAAACGGACAGTTGGAGCCTTTTTACGACGACCGGCGCCCAAGAACATCACGCAATTACTATTCCGATGCGTTGCCCTACTTCCCCTCCACCAGTGGGCCACCGGCTACTCACAAACCGCACGAAACGCGACACTGAAGATGTCACTAAACGGCGGTTAGTTATTTTATAGAAAATCATGATGTTTTTCGATATAAAAAATAAAAAGATATTTATTCCTTGTTTCTCAGGTTACACAGTATTCACTTTTTCCTAATATGTGTTAGTTTATTACTTATTAACTTATTTGTGAGTTTATTTTAGTTTATTGCTTTTAACATTTTCTAAGACCCCCAGGTTGGATAAAGGCCTCCTCTCCTCAAAAGTAGTTCACGTGTTTCTATCCTTTGCTTCCACTTCAGCTTCTGTGCTGATCGTTATCTATATCTCTGTCAAATTTAACCTCAATCCGCTACGTAGATTTTACGTGAATACATACCTCTTGCCTAATTGAATACATGACATAGTATTCCGTGAAGCATGAGGTATATGCAAACTTTCGCATTTATAACATTAGTAGCACGTTTAAGAATGTTAACACGGGCGACGGTATTAAACGACTGTGGATTTGTTTTATTTTCGTGCTTTCCTTAGCATCTACAATATTTTGGACAATAGTTTATACGAAACAAAGCTTACAACATTGAGCCTATGATTAAGATCTGCGATGAACAATCAAGGCTTTTCCCCGACTAAATTTACAAGTAGGTTAATATAATTCGCGTGTATATTTACTCAAATGGCTTGACGGATGTTAAGGCACGAGGTGTACTGATACCGCAAGTGACTTACTTTTGGAGTGAAAACTTCTTTATCGGTGTTAAGCAGTTAAAAAACGGGAAAAGAAATCCCATTTTAAGATAGTTATGAGTTCCTTGGCTTTTCACGTATATCGGATGACCCATATGACCACCTGTTTTTCCTATAGTACTATAAAGGTTTTTGATCTGTAACGCCTATAAACATCCGCACAATCAGAGTTACCTTAAATACCGAAAAGTCACACAATACCTATCGCACATCACGCCAACATGTAGTCAGTGTACAGACGTGAGCGACTTCAATGCAGCAGCAGCATTATTACCGTGCGCGAGAGCCGCGTACCGATGATGAGGCGTCACGTCCCGTCGCCTCGCCAGCATCTCGAGATCCTTTCTCCCGCACGCCTGCGGTTGGTATGCACCGGGCTGTGTACTTTCACTCGCGCACCGGACAAGTAAACACCGGCCGGGGGAAATCAGCACATACCTTTCTTATTTTATTTACATAACACATGTTCGACGAGGAAATACTCAAGTAGGCTGTATGTGAAGTTCAGTTCGCACTGGCCCATTTGAGGGCAACGCATAGGCACAGTAATTATGTGGATGTTCATATTGCTTGTGATGTACTTATTATACTAAATCTTGCTAGACATTCTACTAAGCATTGCTAAGTTATATACTTATTCTACCAACTATTAGTAAGTAATCTATTCGACTAACTTTGGTATGTAATGAATTGTACCAACGATTGCTAAGTGATCTACTTGTTCTTCTAACTATCGCTTATTGATGTACTTTATCTACTAATTTTTGCTAAGTACCTACACTTAAAATACCGCCATCTTTCATAACAACTCTTGCAATGTAACTGTGTGTTCTCCTTTTCCGAGTATTTCTATGATTGACACCTTTGTTGTACGAGTATTTTACGCAGTACAATGTTACTAATCACACTATATGCAAAGGATTGTTAAAGCTTTAATTGTTACAGTCAATGAACACAAAGCTTCGTTTAAAAGCTTGTCCCATTGTTCCACTTCTCGTATGCATGACTGCACCTACTCATACTACAAATCCTGCTCAATCGCAGATCCCAAATTAGGAATAAAATTACAGACCTTGAATATTTTCTTGCGGATTTTTAACATCAATTAAGTATAATTTAAATGTATGTACGATTAAAGTAATATGGTAATATTTAAATGCAATAAATAGTATTGCGTGGTATTACAACGGAAACATAATATGTATCATAATGACATTTAAAAACAAATGAATTGTAAACTGTATTATTTATATACGTAGCGATTATTTGTGACGACTCCAATGATATACTCATTAGGTATAACGCTGGGGTGTCTGCGCAAACGCAAGTATTTTCCCTCACTACGATTGGCTCACTTTTTGAGCGGAGATAAATCAGGCGCATTAGGCGCAAAACCATCATAATACCACCGTAAAGTGACATCTTCAGTGTCGCGTTTCGTGTGATTTGTGAGTAGCCCATTGCAAGGGGGAAGAAGGGCGACGCATAGTAATTATGTGGATGTTCATAGGCGTCGGTAGTCGCAAAAAAAAGTTCCTATTGTTCCTTTGCCCCCGTAATATATGAAAAAACGAGACAATTTCTATGCTGTGTGTGAGTCTGACATGCGACTGGAGTTTACTCCTAAAGGATTAACATGCAATATGACGCATGACTTAAGCGACGTAAGCGCGGATAAGCGTTACGCTCGTGTTTTAAACTGTAACTTTTCACATAATTAACTCCTCATATATTTTCACTCTGCGCTCCTTAAAAAGTTTCCTCTGTGCTAATATGTAAAAGAGGAAACGTTTGTTTGTTTGCGTTAAAAAGGCTCCGAAACTACTGAACCGATTAGAAAAATTCTTTTACCGTCTCTAGCCTACACTTTTTGTGATGAACGTAGGCTTTATAACATTGTCTAAAACGTTTTCATAATTATGAAACTTCAATTATATAACTAAAATTATGAAAAGTATAGAAATAAAAGTCGTTATTTCGCTGCAGAACCTATTGACAACTAGCTGTCCTGACAGACGTTATTGTGTCATAAATTTAATGGGTTGGTCATTACTATGAAACTAAATCACCATTATCGTATAATTTCATATATTTATGTGAATCATTTGTCATATTTCGTGCAATATTCGTGCGTAGCCGTGACGGACTAGTAAACAATTAACTACAAAGCGGCAGACCGGTGGAATAACAATGATGAGCCACCGTGAACAATGTTGAAGGCTGCGCGGGCGAGTAACGAGTGCGGCTGTAGGCTCCGGAGAAACTGGGACAGTGCAGGCGGTGGCGCGTGGAATGTATATCGGAGCGCGAGGCGCCCGCAAGGTCGTCGGTTCGGTGCTGTATATGGACTTCTGTCGAGGCTCTTCAATCATTTGTTTAGTATAAAGAACAGTCTAACTTAGTTAAATATTAAGGGTTTTTTCCAAACACCTAATGCAATTACGTAGGTGTAAAAGATTTGGTTGACAGTTTTTTGGCTTACATGGCTACCTCTATAACTTCTCAAATTTTTTGGGTACTTTTTTTACTACCAATTGAGACTATGAAAATAGTCGATATAGATTTACGAGACCTCAAAACGTTTTGATCTGGTGAATTCTGTTTTCGAACATCGAACCAAATCCGTTAAATTCCCCATCGAAAATTTTCAACTTTAACAGAGCATCCAACTTTGAAAGAACATCCACTTTGATAGCGTATTTACAAATTAAAGCGTGTCCAACTTTAATAGAGTATCCAACTTTAAAAGAGATCCAAATTTAATAAGGGTCTCCCCTGTCGTGCCGACCTGATTCAACTACAATGGCACCAGCTTGTGGCGTGCATGTCGTGTTGTATATTCTGTCTCACAATGATAGCTAATGTCCGTAAAACCGTCATGTCCGTAGTAATAATATAGACGAAAGAAAATGAAGAATACATTTCTATATTTGTCTATCCAAACAAAATAAATGAATATTCGTGGCGCGCTTTTATTTTATATACTTTGAACATTACAATGTTTGTCAACCGAACATTTATCTACATCCAATATCCCTGTTAATAAGGGAGACAAATAGTAGTACACATTTGTATCTCTTTCAATTTGGACGGGCCTGTAGGCTGGCTTTCCTACTCTATCTCTGTTGTATCCATGGTCAGGCCTCGAGGACTACTATCTAAGGATAGTGCATGTCACTCTGTACTGACCCAGTCACTAATATATTATGTAGGCACTATTCACATGGTGCTCATGACATAAACGCCCAAACTGCTCGTCATCCTGACATTATATATTCAATGGTTAGAGCGCTTATCATATGCTATTCACATCGAGATACTAGGAGTTATAACTATAAATACCAGTTCTTTTATTTCTATCACGCTAAACGAACGAGTTTTGATTAATATTGACACAGACATAAATTACAATTTTTTATAACAATAAGATTAATATTTATTATGAAAAATATCCATTGGAATATGCACGTGTATCCGCTAGGGGGTTTACGTGTCAACGTAGCGATTCAATTCGCATTCGTTACTTGCTCTATGAAGTGCTTGACATTTTATGATTGTATTTAGATTCTAGGTCAATGTGAACTGAGGGACGGTGAGTTAGCATGCAACTGTCAGCACGTTACAAATAATACATAATCAGTATTGTCGTTTTGTTGTGACAGCGCGGGAAGGTAATGGTTAAACCACATTAAACCAGCATGCAATGTCAGCTATGCCATCGCATTTCGTGCTGTTTGAGAGCGTCTTGATTACGTAAAGTTTTTTTTGAAGCATAAAGTTCAAGGAATTGCAGACCTGAGTACTGTCAATTTTGTACCTTCCTTGTATATTATTGGATATCAACGAGATGCTGACAATTGTCTCGAATGACGGAAAGACGACGGAAAGATAACGAGCATTCCCTATACAAGGTACAGTCTACATTTGCTGTCCACATAATATAAGCACAAGTTAATTTAATAAAAGGCATTCCATAGTTAGTTACCGATCACTGAATTGTGGCCATATTATCGTCCAAATATAGAAGACCTGTCTCGCCCCATATACACGTGTGTGGATTACTTCTGCCGCTTGGTTCAAATACGTTGGTGCCGATAAGGGGAATAAAACAAGTGATGAGACGCGACGGGTCGCATGAGTCAGCTCATCATCTCCCACAAGCCACGTGCTCTGATAAGATGACCTCTTGGAGTGGCTCATCATCATCAAATCGAAAGCAAGAGTGTCATTGCTTCATTACAGCCAAAGTGGATTATGTCGGCGCGTAACATAGAGTCCACGAGTGCATGTTAGTCCATGTAGGACATACACCCCGGGTGGCGGTGTTTTTTCGCTTGTTATTCTTTCTCGTCATTACTACCAAACCGGTTTAGTCAAAATTTAGCTTCAAAATAGATTATAAGGTGTTGGGTAAAATTACAGCCTATTAATTATTATTTTGTACTGTTAGTTTAACCAAAGTTATGTTAAGGTAAAATCATAGCTTTGATTATTATTTTGTATTGTTAATTTAAACAAAATTATAATTACAGATGAATTACGTAACGGTAAAATCATATGTCTTTGACTATTATTTTGTATTGTTAATTTTACCAAAGTTATATTTACAAATGAGTTGTATGAAGTTAAAATAATTCCTGTTCAATTACCAAAATCAATATATGAATTTACATTTTGTTATTAATTTAGCTTCTATACACTACATGTTATTTTTATTACTTAGAAGTGTTTAAATGGATCAAATGTCAGTAGTGTAAAAAAAATGTAAGAAAGCGGGAAAACGAGTTGACGTAGGCAGGTATTGCTAAGGTCAAGCATTTTTTAAGTGTTACAAGTAATGATAAAAGTGATTGTGTGAAATTATCCTAAAGATATAGTTTCATTTTTATCTACGACCTTATCCAAAAGGATTATTATAAATAATTTTATAAGACCAATGATTTCCTTATAATTATAATCATCATCATCATTAACAGCCCATATCGGTCCAAAATGCTGGACATAGGATTCATATACGTCAACATAGCCGGTCTCCTGCTCGCACCCGTCCAGGACGGGCTACTGCACGGAGATCGTCTCCCCACCTGGTGAACGGTCGCACAACACTTCGTTTACCTAAACGCGGCCTCCACTCCAGAACCCTATAATAGATACAAGTATTTGATGCCACTGATGATAATAGAAAGTATACTATTGAAGTATTGTACAGTCCGTATCGCCTATCGCAAAGCATGTCAAGAGCCTGCTGGAGCGCGTCTGGTGGAGCCCGGTCGAGTGGCACTGGACTTTATACAATAATATAATGAACAGAACAAAAGGGAATGAATGTAAGAACTTAGCATTACAAAACTTAATGACATACCATTTCTTATGGTAAGAGGATTTTTTTAAATGAATACTTCTATAGTGGCGACAGGCAGGGTAAAATATTGTTTCGCGTATAAACTCGCGTCAGCGCGCATACTATACGCAGCGCTACGCGCTGCACAGCTGCTACAAGCCGAGTACTGTAATGCTATAACATTTTAAGATAGTGTTAAGTTTCCATCGGCTGTCCCATTTTTTTCTACCCCCACTTCATCAACTTTTTGGTTACATTCAACGCCCATAAACATCCACGCAATACACCGCCACTCCGATTCACTCCGTGTTAATGGTTCCATAGACAATTTCAAGCCGTACATTATATAGTATAGCCGTCATTCACGACGTTATTGTGTGTGCCAGATTCGGGAAGCAATGGCTGCCTACCCAGGGACACTAATATATAGTAACAATATAAATCTGAACAGTTAATTTGTAGTTTGAGCGCGCTAATCTCAGGAAATACTGGCTCGAATAGAAAGAATATTTTTGTGTTGTTTAATCCCTTTCTCTAGGAAGGCTATCTGCTACTCGTATATACCATGACGCTAATGTCGACAGAGTACGAGTGTTGTACATAGTATCAGTGACACCGGTTATTTAGCCCGTGCAAAACGGGCATGTCCGCGGCTCCCGAGGCGGACTGATGTCCGCAATGAATTTTTCTGGAAAAAAAACCACCCAGGTATGTAAACAATATCGACAGAATATGAAATTGTGGCAAAATACAATTTCACATTGTGTCAACATAAGTTTTCCCATCAGGGAAAATTGGAATCACTTCCGTGCTCATGCTATTTTCTTTTGATTAAATTCGTTGCGGGTCCCGAAATAATTTTTGCTTCTCCCTCGGGCAAAGGTTAATAAGTGCTTAACGCTGTCTTTCCTGGAGACTTGTCTGACCTGGAGTGTTAGGCCAAGCACTTAAAAATATCATCATTTTTTTATCTTTCATCATCAATCAACGCCATAGCCATGTATGCCTGCACCTACATGATATGTTGGTTTACCCGTCAGGTGTCAGAAAGAAGGTAATGTTATTTGCTTACCCGACTGTGTCAAAAAGAATATTCTGCATTCATATTATTACATATCCGTGATACAATTAGATTTCTGGAATTTAAAGTATGAGGTGTTCTGTTCTTCTTGATAAAGCAAGTGAAAACGCGTGCGTTCCTTTAAAATATAATGACACTAATCTTCTTTTTGAGTTAGTTTACTTCATTTTTTACAATGTCAAAAGTTGAACACCGATCTCTAAACGTTGTTGGCAGATATAACAACATCAATACCTATTCCTAAACAATTCTAAGTGTAGTATTCCATCTGTCCTAATATGTGTGGGGATAGAGAATAAGTGTCACATTGAAAGCTGTGTTGCAGTCTGCCAAGCGCAAGTCCTATTTCATGTTGTCGCTACAATCAACTTAACAGATTTGCGATTGCTGGACCTGATGTTGACCGTTCAGTCTTTATATTTTCATATAACATAATAATTCACCAAGTCGTAAAGATTGGGTGAAAATGTTTGTAATCCCTCATATATTTTGCTAGAATATATAGAAGCGTAAAATTATAGTCATTATAGTAAATAATAATAATAATATCTATAGACATAGCGCACAACGTTAACTTAATCCTGTGGTAGGTACTAAAAGGTCTCGAGTAACAGTTACAGGACAATTGAAATATAATTTTATAAAGATAACATTTTATATATATAAAAGATTTTTATTATAAAAATACGTGTAATACATATGTCCATCCATGACCTAGGCGGAAACTGGGGGAACACGCGGACTAACCGCCACATTAGCAGCTGAACCAGAAGTCGTCAACCTTTGCGCTAATTCTTACGTACTACCTAGAAGAAGAATGACTTGTAGTGAGATATCTGTTATTGAAAATAAATTAACAAAAGTATGTCCTTTTTGAAGTTGTTTTAGTATAATCAATCGGAAGCTTTTATGTCTACCGACGCCCATAGACATCTGAATAATTGCTATGCAGGTGACGTGTCTTTAATTTTCCTCCCTCCTATGGGCTCATGAAACGACAGCACAGCTGTGTGCAGCGGTATCATGTGAGGGAGATTCATGTACGTCCTCGGTCGTGCCGGGTCTTTTCGACTGCAATACCGCACCGCTTCCTAGCCCCTAAAGTGCCTAATGTTATTCCAATTCTAATTGCGTTTTATCGCGTACACACGGCGGCGTCACAAAGTCGCCATTTTTTTTACCATCGCCATATTTGAATGACGGACGCCTTACACAAGTATCACACTAAAGTACCTCTCTCTGGCCACACAATACCTCGCGACCACCATATAAATTATTCGCTGACTCACACGGCCGTATTAAACGTTATTAACCAGCTGGAGCCTACGCAATTGGTGCAATAAATTACCTCATTAACAATGTGTTGATATGTAACCTGTAGGCACTTTACCCCACTTATAAGGAGAAGTATATCCACTGGTCTTACGAGCTGTGGATGTACTAGCATACCCCTGCCTACCTCTTCGGGGATAATAGGCGTGAAGGTATTTTTTAAAATAAAAGAACATAATGACGAGCCCTTGATGACGGTGCAAGGGCCAGGCTGGGAACCTCACCCCACTGACCCGACGTAGCCGAGAAGAACGTCACTAGGGATCGTGCTGGTGGCTTCGGTCCCTTTGGAGACTGACCAGCCATCGAGGATCTCATATATTTCAACATTCTAACGAAGTTGAGGGCTAAAGCGTGTGCATAGCCCAATCGGGCCGGCTCTACCGGGGAGTTACCCTACCCCTTGTTCACATGATAGGTACCGCAAAGTCATAGCTATGCTGTCGCGTTTTGTGCGTTCTGTGAGTAGCTGGCGACCCATTGGAGAACCGGGGTCGAAGAGAGCATCACATCTGCATTACTTTTAAATATAATATGCAGATCTCGCTTTACGGCGACACCACGTGAGATCTATGTTATTAAAGGTCCAAAAGACATATTGTCGTGCAAGGCACCAGGTAAGCTAAAGGTGTAATTAAACTATTGAACAATTACACTTCATAACAAATGGTTAACCATTAATGACTGATTAACACAATTACTACGCACTGGTCAGTAGTTATTGCACTTATTGCCCTGATATGCTATTAGCCAGGTCCGGAAGCAGTCGCGGACTGCAATTAGTATGTCTGTCAGTCTATGTGCATACCGCACTTCCTTGTCTATGGCCTTCAGCCATATCGTTGGGACACAACTGTGCTGGCTTAGATAAAACTTTTATGACATCGCTTTGTTGAGAAACGGTTTAGGGATGTGAACTAATAATCGTTTTTCTTTATGTGAGTGTGTCAAACACAACTTGTAATCTCACTGCCGAGCACTAAATGAGGTTGTATATTTGTAACACTTCACACGAAATCGACTAAAGGGTTTTATACGAAATTTGGTAATAAAAATAAAAAAGGTTTATATCCTAAAAAATAATGGTATCCTTGAGACATCACAAAAATCTTTATTTTACGCGTGTTGCAGTGGAGAAGGCACGGCTACTGTACCAATATATCTACGCTTCTTTCGACATGTTTATAGCTTTGTTCTGGTCAGAATGATTCCTAGAAAATATTTAGTCAGAGTAATTAGTAGATACATATTCATAAACAAACACAATATCCCTTGTACACGAACTAGCTAGATAGGGATCTAGGATAGGATCCTTGGAGTGGATAGATTAATTCTGATAATGATGATGGAAACAAGACAATCACTGTCGAATGTATAAATTTTCGCATTACGATATGAGAGTGTTGCCATAACCTGCCCCTTCGCATTCACCTGAGTTCAAATTTAAATAGAGAAAAGATTTAAATTCTAGAGCAAAATAATCACTGTCACGACGTTAAGGTCTGTATGTTTTTTTATTGCATAAAAAGCTGGGACTATCGTATCGGACTATTGACACCTTTCCACATAACAACGTGGACTAAAACTGATCGAACCACCAGTCCACCAGCGATTCTCAATTCGTTCTTCGAACATAACACACAGGGAAACACCTCAAGTTTGCGGTCCCCCAACAGGAGTTTCCAACTTGCATGGTACACATATCGTAATATGTAAATGTTAATTAATATCTTTGTTCGTAATTATTTCACGCTAAAACTACTAAACGGATCTAGGTGAAATTCGGAAGGAGTAAAAACTAAAATATGTTCGAACATAAAAATATATTTATATAAATAAAGGTAATTATTGTATGAATTTCACGAAAATAATGCCCGAGATACCCAGTGGCCCAGAGGAGGGGATAGGCCAACGAATCTTCTGCATTAGAACAATAATGCCTCTGTCTAGTTGCATTGGTAGTATTCAATTCCGCTAAATCCCCCTTTGCCCCGTATACTATAAAAAAGTGCAACAAAAATATCCGTAAATTTCTCCACGTAATCTTGGGACGAAAAACGAGAGTCTCGGAAATGAAACTCGACTCCGCAGAATAACAATACGCAGCGAAGACCGCGCTGAATCACCAATACATATTCAATTACACGGTAAAAATAGAAAACACCAGCTCCGGGTAATGGAGCTGCGCTGACTGACGAATGTCACACTGTTGCGGCTCTCACACCCATCTGAAATAAACAACTCCACCGTAGGAACGAACTGTAGAGGGAGTGTGGTAAACTAATTTACTATTGTTTGTCCTAGCCTTATCCCGACTTGACTACCTCTCCCCGAGCCTCGGATTGGATCAAAGTGTTATCAGCATTTTACAATTTCTAATAACAGTCCGAAGTCTGGTGGTATACGGTTCTACACGCCCGTGCCTCGGAGAGCAAGTTAAGCCGTCGGTACTGCGCCTGATTTCTCTACGTTGGTGCACCATCGGAATAGAGGAATGAGGAAACAGGGGGTGCACTTGTGCCTGCGCACACACTCGTGCTAGTCTATATAGAGATGGCCACCGTGGCCGAAATTCGGCTAACACGACATTATTGTTATTATTATCCCGTCTCTATATCAGATGATATCGGGGTCGGCAATGTAACTAGGGGATTAAACGAGGGTGCCAGCTTTTACAGAGTGCAACTAACATCTGAATTCTGACCTCTGCAACCTAGAAGGGAAACCAGACCCAATCCTAGATTAGTTTGAATTCGAATACACTGTTCCGGGTTTTTTCATGATCTTTTGTGAACCATCCGAGCGGAAGTCCGAAGCGCTCACCACTGAGTCTCGGTAAACTATTTAAATAAGACATGGAAAATCAACGTGCATTTACTAGATGCCTGCAGTCAATTCACACCTGGTGGTAAGCAGGTTGAGCAAAAATCGTGAGGTCCAATGTTAGTTTCGGGACGGACTAAAAGCATCACTATCTAATGTTTACTGAAATCATGCGTACGGATGCGTCCACGGTGCGTGGCACGTGCGTTGGAGCTCCAACACTATTCTGGGTCATGGTACTTACGTATAGGTGCATGTACATGTGGTCAGATCGAGTTGAGTGCAACGAATACATAAATTAAATCATATCGTTGCTGTTCGTAATGAATCCAGTAACCGCTACTGCTGCTAGTAAATATTGTTACTATCTATACCTAATATGAATACCTTTTCTTTTTTTTGTTGATGCAGAGAAATGTACTTACGCGCCCTCACTGGCCCTTGGTGGGATTCAGTGGTGTGTGGGGCTCGCGGCACATTTTGGTACCGAATACCCACAAAAACCACATCAAGTGCCATCAGTGCCGTCCTTGGTGAGGTGCCCCGGAACAACAAAGCATCTGAGCACCTCTACGGCTAGTCAGCCCCTATGAGACCAACTGAACCTCCACAAATGGGATTGTCCCGCAATACAGGGCAACTTCACCAACTTTGGGACAGTGCAATGGGGTGAGGTTCCCAACCTCGCCCCTTGCTCCGTGCGCAAAAGCGCCTCCTCCTGTTGCTCTTTAGTCACCTCTTCTTATAAGAGGGGTGCGAAGAGCATCCCCCCTCGGATCAATTGGCAGTTGCCAGGTGAACCCAGACGAAGCCCCACCGTCACGACAAGGCTTGAACCATGGTGGGGTCCTAACATGAATGGTCTAAATTCATTTATTAAACAAAGTGCTATAGGGATTTTTCAATTACGAATGACAGGAGTAGAGTAGATTACGGCGCCTTGGAGAGCACGTTAAGTCGCGGACATGCGCCTAATTTGTCGCAGTCTCAAATGGGGAATGAGGGAATAGAGTGCAGTTGTGTAGCACACTCACCATTTTCATAGTAAAGGAGGACACTTACCCACCTCCACCCATGGTCCTACCCACCTCTCGGTATACGGAACGAGTCATGGGAGATGCACGGGGGTTTGCTCGCCGGCTCTGTACCCCAACGTGCAATTCTTGATTCCCTACACATTATTTGAGTGCCCTCTGGTTATTTCATTCTCTCCTTTCTGGGGCCTGACACCACAAAGATAGAAGTGGGCATAGGCCTCGTTAGTCCTGATTATCTTGATGCAGGTACGTCATTTCCTATCCTTTCTCTTCGCGTGGCATGTATGTGCAAACGTCCTCAATTGCCTAAAACTCTGTTCCGTTGCGACCAAATTCTGGTGATAGACTGGGCCCACTGTCCGTTGGATGCCGTCCAACATGAAATTTCGCTCGTATTTGTACAAGTCGCATTCCCACACTACATGCTCTCTGGTTTCAGCTTCATGACCACAAGGACATGATGGCAGGTCACATGACGCCATCCTGTGCAGACGACCTCTAAAGAAAAAGGGGGACAACCGAGAAGCGGAGCCTTTCTACGACTACCGACGCCCACGAACGTCAGCATAATTACTATGCCGATGCGTTGCCCTCCCTTTCACCCCCCACAATGGGCCACCGGATACTCGCAAACCGCACGAAACGCAACACCCTAGATGTCACTTTACGGCGGTATCAAACGAAAGGTACCTCCCCGGTCGCTCCGGCCCAATTCCGCTGCAGTGTAGCATGGCACTACCTCTTACTAAAATAACTTACTTGTACTATAACAAATCCTGTGCGCCCAACAAGGTCCTGTGGCGGAATATACTTATAGGCCAGGAATGTGCCCGCAGCGCATGCGGCACGCAACAAAGACGCAAGCATGTAACGTGTAGGCTTGGTTCGTAAACTGCTTATTGTATTTAAATTGATAACGGGATCTGCGGCCGCGGTGTTACAAGTGCTTGATCATCATCAGCCAGACTCGGTCACGAATAGTGAACTGACGAAACTAAACGTTTTGCCAAGGGATAGGGATAAGGGATAGTGCTGCATTGCTGAAGAATTGGAACGGCCTGACGGATGCCGTCGCGTTTCATGCGATTTATGAGCGTCTGGTGGCCTATTAGAAGAGAGGAGTGAAGCAACCCGTCAACATATCAATTGTGCGGATGCTTATAAATAAGCCTCAGACACCATCGAAAGGTTCCAAAAATAATACGGTTAGACTCAGAGTAATTGCTTTAAATTAACTTCAAGAATTGTTTGAAGTCTTCAGGGCTACCAACATGAAGTGCAGTGTAAAAGATGACATGTGCAAGAACCGACGGGCGCACTGCGGCGGCTCCACATGTCAAGAGTCAACGGCCGACAGTCGACAGTTGACACCGTAACACCAACTACAACACACACGTGGTATCGTTGCCTCGAACAATTATATTGTTATACTTAACGGAATCACTTCAGTGTGCACCGAATGGCCTTGAAAATATGTAACGGAAAAGATGAAACTGTTTCTATTTAATGTGAAACAAGTTTCTTCCCGGCTTTTGGATATTTTTGACGAAATGTCAAAAGGAACGGAAGCGTGTAACAGGAAAACGTTGAAGCGCTTGATGTTGGACTTTTCTTCTTTTTTCATCTCAATTATGTAGTAGGATAACATGACATCCCATGCGACAATAGCAAGGCTTGTTCTATTCTGTTTATCTTTTCTAAATCATAATATACTTCGAAAAGACTGAGACCTTCAAAATCCATATTAAATAAATTCAGTCTTTTGGGAACATATAATTTTTCTTTTGTGACTCTGACGCTGACATACCAATCCCCTAATGGTGTGGAGGTCTAAGCGCGAAGATCGCATGACATTATGTGAAATGACTGATAGTTTGCCTAAATTATAAAAATCTTATTTTTTTTTCAAGTTGTTAACACGAGCAGTATTATATTGATGTCTTAAGTTACGCGAATGTTACTCATTACAATAAAACTACTTTTACGGATTTTATTGCGGTTTATTTAATTATTTAACTAGCCCGATACAGAAGCTTTACAGCAACCACGATCACGGGCGGTTGCAGTGCGTCATTGTGTATGTAGTCCGCCCGTGACCATGGTTGCTGTAGAGCTTCTGAAAAGTCAGGCTACTTAAATAATTAAATAAACCGCAATAAAATCCGTAAAAGTAGTTTTATTGTAATGAACGATATATAAAATCTAGAACGTACAATGTCTTTTTATTTTGTTCTGGATCGTTCGGAAATTAATACATCGAGAGTAGATAATGTATAACATTAGCTCGTGCGAAAACAACATTTGCATACAAACATAATAACAGATATGAATAAAATTATTAGACTAAAACCTGTGTGCGTAAAACCGGTTACACGTCCTCCGTAGCGTCACAAAACCCTACACACAAAAAGTACAAATATTTGTGAATATTGAAGGCAAGTTAACCTCGAAATATTCATAAAATTATCGTCAAAAAATTTTACACAAATTAAGGTTTTTGTTCTAAGAAACAAAATAAAATGACCCAAACCGAATCTTATCTTGTTGTTTCATTTTAAAAAAATGCTACACTTATATTATAACCAGGATATTATAACGCATAAAATAAAGCTTTTTTTATCTATCCATTGGTGATGACCACATGATAGTAGATTTTGAGTAAATCGATCACAGACAGATAGCTCTTGACGACATTGTTTTATAATATGTGTACATAAATAACTTTATATATACATGTACATAATGACGATGCTACAGCAGAACTGCAAACCACGCGCAGATAGAAATAAGAAGGGTCTATGTACAGAAACGATTTAAATGTTAACAATTTAACTAATGTAAATTATAAAGGTACGCACATGGCCTGCCTTTATTAGTTACTAGCGACCCGCCCTCGCTTTGCTTCGGGTTACAATCACTACAAAATATAGCCTTCTAGCTGTGTACCCTCGACTTCGTCAGCGTACAACGTTACTTTGGACAACATTTTTATAATTTTGGGCTATTTATGAGCAACGTTGTACAAACGTTGTGTTACATCAACATTTTTATATTTTTCAAAGTGAAAAATGTTATATTACATAGGTGTATGTAATGCAACAATTTTTCAGTCTTTAGACTCGATTTTTATACAAACTTTCATGAATGAATGAATTTTCATGAAAAAAATGGGGGGTCATTTTAATATTTTAGGGGTTTATTTTTTTAAATGTAACCGCTGTTAGAACGCCGTTTTTTGTTTCGTGATGTTGACTCCCCTCCCGCACCCCTTGGACGCATAGCTAGCTAGCGTAGCGGAGTTTTTTATATTATTTAAACTCATTTAAAAGGTGACACGAAGGTATTGAAGTTGTTTTAAATAATGATTTATTCTATTTTGATACGGAACACTTAGATACGAATAAACAGCCTTTTCTAGCGGTGGTATTTTAATACTTTTTAACAAGAGGAGGCTTACTGTGACGTAATCATAGGGACATGCTGTCGCAACTTTTTTATAGATGGAGATGTGTCCTGAAAAATTGTACTACATCATTTTGTTCTACCATTAATACTTTTCGCAGCGCACGTAATGTATGGAATTTTTTTGTTTATTTTTAACACCTTAGGTAGATTATTCAAGTTTCAGGAAACATTCCTATTTTTTTTTTGAAAATTTTAAAATTAAACATAGCCTATGTCACTCGGGCATAGTGTAACTTACCAACGGTGTAAGAATTTTTTAAATCGATCTAGTACTTTCGGAGCCTATTCATTCCAAACAAACGAAAAATAAATCTGTTTTCTTACATCTACTGAAAATTATATAAATACAAAGGGTATTAGAGTTAAGTTTATAATTATTTTTAAAGCGAATGAATAACAAAACATGAGAATCTGTCACTATATTCCAATTTAAAATTAGAACTAACAATGGTATGTATAATAAAGATTTCCATTTAGTGTCCATCATAAATTCATGTCGGAGAAGTTGGTTTCCATCACATTCTATAAGAGGATGATATAAGTCTTCATGTCGGTTGCATGTTGTACGGTTAGAGTTGGTCATTTTACCCATTAGGGAAAGAAAATTAACAAAAAAAACACGAACGGCACGAAACGCGACATTGCCTTGTGTCTCGCCTTGATCTTGCTGTAACTCACAAGGTATTATTACACAGCAGTGATGCACGCGTGGAATGAGTGATGGCTTAACACGATTAGGGGGACTTGAATGTGACCGCGCGTTTGGTCTTTGCACTCGGTGTCAGCTCCTTAGTCATAGGTGTGCCCGGGTGCCCCGAGACTTGCGCTGCTGTAAGGATAAGGCATGGGACGGGGCGCACCATTGTGACTACGAGTGACTAAGAACCACAAAATTCCGATGCACCATAAGTTTTTTTCCCGTAAAACCACATGTAACTAACCAAAAGGAAAATATACAAAAGGATAAAATTAAAAGGGGGGACCCCCTTTAATTTATAATCAACCTCTTTCAATAACTGAACCATCCAGATTCTAAAACAACATTCAAATATGAAAGTATATTTATATGGCAGGACCATGAGAATGATTAGCTTTTCCAGCTACTCACAAACCGCACGAAACGTGACACTGAAGATGTCACTTTACGCCGGTATTGTGTGAGCGAGAGGTACCACTCCGGTCGTGTCGGCCGGAGTGGTACCTCTCGCTCACACAATACCGGCGTAAGCCTATTTGCTAAAGAGCTTGTCTATATTGGGAGGTATAGGGCCGAAGATAATTTGTCCCGGGCCCCGAGCATATAGTTCCGTCATTGCTCGTACAACTAACTGAGGCCTACTCATTAAGATTATAATTGCTCTTTTTGTTGCAAAGCTCATAAAATGTTCTAACATGTGAGTGACCGGTTTCCCCGCACTATAAAACAGTTATGTAATGTTACTCTTGTAACAGATCGCTGCGAACTAGATTTCACCCCGCGCTCGCCTATGACGCAAGCAGATTTTAAAATAAAAGCCGTGCTTTGAAAACTACCAACTTCGAGGTAAAATTGCTACTGCTAGCATAGAAGGCTAACCTGGCCACAGGAATAGTGCTTCCCGCTCACATGGCACTCAAAATCACAATGTTTTATTCAAAGTAAGATCTCACACCCTTTCCGACCCTCAGGGGATATATGGGTCGCTAAAACTGAGGCTCCACTATTAGTTTAAACGTCTATCTGTCTCCAGGCTGTATTTCGTAGGCCGGGATAGCCAGACAGCTAAAATTTTCACAGGTTCTTTTAACTGTTTTCGCATTTGTGTTACCGCTATAACAATAAATACTAAAAAATAGAATATAATTATTCAAGGGGGCCATTCCTTCGTGCGCGAATTCAATTCACACTTTGCCGGCTTTTTTTAACTTCAATATAATTCATTCTATTTAATCTTTGCGATATATAATGTAGTTTTATTTCTGATCATTGTTTGTGAAACATAGCCTAATAGAGCCTTACCGGAGGCCTAGAGTGTTCGCCGGGAAATAACACTACGTTTGGGGTTAAAAGGGGACTGACCCTCTCACCCGCAGATAGGACAGATGCATCCCGATATCATATGTACTACTATGAAACGTTGGCTCCGCTGTTGATATTGGGAGGGCCTTTGGCTGGACTTGATAGATCGATCGCTCAGCATCCGAGACCTATTTCCTGACTCCAGATATTTAAATCTCATGGTCTATTGAACGCACTTGCCACTAGAGGAAAGAGTAAACGTGTTAAGCAATATAAATATAATAACAGTAGTTGCATAGAGCTCGACTGTAACCGCGAGCCCGTTAATTAGCGAGTGCACACTTAGTGAAGACTCGCGGCAGAGTGAATAACGGAACACTACCGTTAGCGAGGAGCTACTAGTGACGCTAGTGCTTCACTCGGCGTGGCAGATAGGGGCGTGGGTGTTTCTATAAGCAACTTTGAATGAAGATGGTTAGCAAATTATGCACTGATAAACTTCCTCGGGAATCGCTCTATCCATCGGTGAAATCCGCATGATAATCTAGTAGATTTTGAGGAAAACGATCATGTAGACAGCTTTTGGGGACTCGGTTTTATAATATGTGTAGATGTTTTGTTGGAAGTTGTACTTTCAAAACAACAGTTCAATGCATTGTTGTGTTACTTTGAATTGCACTGAAGAAGTTTTTTGAAGCCAAAAACGAAAAATTACCTTCGGATTGATTATCTGCTGGTGGAATCGTGGGACACAGCTAGTAGTGTATGGCCTCTAGCTCTGATTGTGTGTCGATACTCATATACCTACTACAACATTCTTCGCTTGCGCATATTTAGTAAATTATAACAACTAGGGTAAATGTATTTCAATTATTTCACCCGCGTAAAAATTGTCCCAAGAAGTGTTTGAGGGATAAAGGGTATTTTCGTTTAAGGTTTACATGTGAGGTTCTGCCAGCATCAGGATCTCGGACTATTAAACCAATTTTGTTTGTTTGTTGGTTGTTTGTTGCAGGTTTAATACTCGAAGCTCGTAATCGCATATAAATATTTATACACCTATATACAAGGGACTCGTTCAATGAATATGAAATCGAGCGTCGCGCATCTGCCTGCGTCTACTTCGCACAGATATTCTAGAATTATCCAGATAAATTGTGTTTCGGATTCCACGAGAGATTCTTGAGAGTTCTTGCTCGTACTTATATGTGTTTATGTGACATATCAAGGGCTGTGTGATCACCCTAGGTGATAGACTCTAGGTGAAAAGTATTACATGTATGGTGGCAAGCTATAACATATCACAGAGGTACACACACAAGGTGTCCTCATCATATGGTTTTTGGAGACGTACTGGTTATTGTGTGTCTAACACAGGCATCAGCTGTCACAGCTGTCATCACAGGAGAGACTATGTAGTAGATACCTTGACAGATATGCAACAAATCTCATCCAAAATAAGAATCTACGTCAATTATAGTTTAGTTTTCAAAACGTGTTCAAAGTTTCAGCAAAACTGTGGGACCAGCTGCCACGGTGTTTCGGAACCGATACGATATGGGGTTCTTCAGGAAAAGAGCGTACTCCCATCTTAAAGGACGGCAACGCGCCTAAATGTACCACCTGCCCGTTATCCTATAATTTTTTTTCATAATATTTCATAAAATCGTATACAACAAAGAAGGGATTTCATGTACAGACTATATTATACGAATGCGTACGTATGTATGTCTACGTAATGGAATAATCGGTCATCCGAAACTACGTATAGACCGCGGACTGATAATAGTGCTTAGAGAGTGAGATAGAACACTTTGAAAGAATCGGGCGACGGAGTAAGACGGGACGCGTAGCCAGCGCGCCGATTTTTTTTTTTTTTCGTAGGGACCTAATACTGGTTGGCGGCGCTAGTTCAGCCTCAACAGTTCGACTGACTACGAAGACTTTTTTGTCTTCAGGTTTAGGGAGACGATAGGGGGACAGACCCCCCTCTTTTTCCGGAGATGGGAAGAAATGAACCGGGTTGATTGTGGGAGTACCCTACAGTGATTATTTTTGGGACCGAAAAGGGGGAAGCCTCCTCTCTAGTGGGACGGCGCGCGCACGATGTCGTTTTATTTGCGGTGTCGTGGATAAGGATAATTGAGCTCATTTAGTGTTTGGCTTATCTGAGGAGGCCGGCCTCCTCGCCCCCCCCCCCCTCTGACGGAGGGGGTCGATTTGCGCTACAAATCGGCGAAAGCCGTATTCTTAATTCATTTATTATTTTATTTCTATCAATCTAATCTCTCGACTTACGGATTGGAACCCGGGCTCGTTTCCGTAAGCGGTGTGTGAGTTTGACATTCTGTCAGTCATATGCGCGCCGATTTCAATTATTTCTATCAATTTATACGTAACATTATAGCTACGGTTGTGTCGATATTTACGTGTATAACAGAAAGTGATGTCATTTTTCTTATTTTGAAATGCTTTAAATTTTGTATCAGTGCAGCTGCCCTTGCTCATTTGGATATTTCACCAGTTTCTAACGATTTATTGAAATATCTTGTACCTTTATTTGTTTTATTGTATTATACATTGCAGATTAATTTTAAAGAACACAAAATATAATTAAGTTTTATTTATTAAGTACCATTATTAAACCTTACAGTAGTCAGTATATTTAAAAATTAAAAAATTAATAATCATTACGTACGCAGAAATATTAAAAAATTAAAAAATTAATAATCATTACGTACTACACACGGTCGTGAGCAGTCATCTGTCAAATTCCAGTAATGCCATTAATGCTGGGTATTCGTACAGGCTGTATGGCTGTACCCGTACCTGTGACGCCAGGTGTTTAACGTTGCAGGTACATATTTCCAA
Organism: Eumaeus atala; assembly: GCA_017140195.1. Lineage (NCBI taxonomy): Eukaryota > Metazoa > Arthropoda > Insecta > Lepidoptera > Lycaenidae > Eumaeus > Eumaeus atala. Next base: position 542,927 of record JAFELO010000003.1, on the reverse strand, counting down.
ACCCTTATGCCTACGTCAAGCTATAGCATTAAGGCGCACCTTGACTTTAGCGCCATCTGTTGGTGACTATTTTCTATTACAATATTTTAAAGCAAGCATAATCGTAAGAAAATTTTAAATCGAAGTTTTACGGGTAGATTGTAAGCGCAGGTATCCATACAGAAAAACTGAAGTTGAAGTTTCACTTTCACTATGTCCCGCCAGGGACACATTGGTCGAGTATTACCTGCTCGTAATCTTACAAAGCCAACTTAAGTGTGATTTGATTTCCGTTATGTATGCTATTGCCGTAGTGGCGTAGGGGGGGCGTGACTTTTGACTTTAACGAAAATGAGCACTTTAAAGCTTAAATAAATAATTAATAAATCAAAATTTAAAAATTTAATAAATCACGAATGATTAACTAAATCCAAAAACTATATCTTCCCAGACCCTCTATGTTTTTGAAAGGACTATCCAACAATAGCCCACACTACAGGGAATATGCCACTAATCTTTTTTTACACCTTTCGGGGGGGTGCTTATCAAAATAAATGTGCTCGTTAGCCTATTACTTAACTAAATAAATGTGCTCGTTAGCCTATTACTTAACTAAATAAATGTGCTCGTCAGCTCTTTATTTAGATAAGGATGATCAAAGTTGCCATTTACAACACTATATGAAACTTTGAAGAAAATATATTTATATTAGTGCGCTTACATTAAATAGCATCAGCATTTTAAAAATTATGGGCGTAAGGTTGACTTTGCAAAAATGTATATTGGTGTACAATCACGGACAAGAGTCCGAGACAGAAGATAGATAGAATGACAGTTCAGTATGTAATCAAAATCGATTACTCTCGATCACAAGGAAGCAACCGTTTAGGTTTTCCTGACCGAGACGTATAAACATTCCGTATTTTCATTTGAGGTACGGAACCCTAAAAATGAAAAAAGGTCCCCAAATACCAGTCCAGACTCGGGTCAAGCCTCTTGGGTCCTCGTTAAGCTTATTTTCGACTCAATGTGATCTTATTTTCAATATTTTGATTCAATTTGGGTTGAAATAAGGGATGTGCATGAGTTACGCGGGTGTAACCGCGGGGTGCAGCTAGCTAATGTCAAATTGCTGTGGCTGCCTCGTGAATTACTGATAGACACGTTCAACCGCAGACATGAGCTCCCGGAATCAGGTTGGATTAAAATAAAAGTTTCAATTTCGAAAATAGTTCGAAGTCAGGAAGTTGGCGGTGTTACACCCCCGTACCGCAAAGAGCAAGTTTAGCTGTCGGTCCTGCGCTTGACTTCTCTCTGGTCGTGTCGGACTGCCCATCCCATCGCAATAAGAGGATAAGGGAACAGGGAGTGCACTTGTGTCTGCGCACACACTTTGGCACTCTAACGTGTGTTGTGCAGATGGCTCCTCTCAACAGAGACTCATCACTATGATTTAAATAATACCTCTGAGACTTCTTTGAATTGGACATGTTTTTTTCTTTGAATTGGATATATTCAGTCGCACATGTGCGTTCTGAATAGTTATACAATATGCACGTACAATAGTGTTACAAAAACAAAGGTTTAAATTGTGCAACAACGCATTGTGCGCATAACACATTGTTTTAAAATGGTCCTTTGCGGAGAACTAAAAAGTAGAGAGATATGTTACATTTATCAATTACTAGCTTTGACCTGCGGTTTCGCCCGCACTCAACCTATCACAATCCCTAAGGGGATCTTTCGATATTTAACGTGATTTTAATGTTATTCTAAATTGTTATTGTATTATACTTTGTAATATATGTAGATACCAAATTTCATCTAAATCCGATTCAATCATCTTTCCTTGAAAGAATACCAAACATTAGATATGTATTTTTGTTTATCACTTCTGGAGTTAGTGGAATACCGTGTTGAATTAACTTTGTGGCGAGTTGGCAGTGAATTGCGTGGAAACATTTGGAACAGATTCATGTTAGTACGAAGTAGTCTATACGTCTGTCATGTGAACAAGAGTAACATAAAGCGTTTATTAAACTCTAATAATAAAAAAACAACCGTTGCGTCTTAATAGTGCGGCTCGCTATCTAGAAATACCGGATTGTAGAATGTAAAAACTGGCAGTTAGGTGTCATTGCTAATATTGTGTGTGCGCACTTTTATACCAAGGGGCAGAATCTCCGCCCGCATCGATCGTAGTAATCTCTTTATAATCCCGCCGTGTCGGTTACTTTACAGTAGCTTTAGTAAGAAGTAGTGCCACGAAGCAGCAGTATATTAAACTTTGGCCCATTGGGGGATGGGAAGAGGGCTTCGCATCAGCATAGTAATTATGTGGATGTTCATGGGCGTCTGTAGTCGTACATTGGCTCCAATTGCTCGTTTGCCAATCTATTCTATAAAAAAATATCTCCTCCTAACAATGATTAATATAATAAGAGGTAGTGTCATTTTGCATTGCAGCGGAAATGGTCCCACACGACCGGGGAGGTAATACCGACTCATGTGATACTGCCGTAAAGTGACATCTTCGGTGTCACGTCTCATGCTATTTGTGAGGCACCAGTGCCCCAATGGAGGAGTGGAGGAAAGAAAGGCAACACATAAGCGTAGTAATTATGCGGATGTTTCATCATATCTATACTATAAAAAGTGTGTATTTGTATGTACACGCGTTAGACGTTACACTTCTTTGGCGTAAAAATAGAAAAACTAAAATATAGCGTATTGTGAAGGTATCAGAGAGCATCGTAAAAAATACTATCATCACTTTTCCCAAACGTACCAAAGGAAGGACAACTTAAAGGAAGGTGAATCCTTGGTCACATCACTACGAGACTGGCTTTCTATTCTGCTCACTAATTACACCACTCATGATATTCCACTCACGTTAAACTTATAAACTATGATTTGCGGCTCCTCCGTATTCATATGTATAGTGTATCGTTTAACGTACGTGGAGACACCTCGCAACTTGATCTGCTTAGAGAACGACACGCGGAGCCAGTTCTTGTTCAGTTCTACTGAGAAAACTACTAAACGAATCGGCGTGAAACTGCACATTTTACAGAAATACAGTTTCGCAGTTTAAGTATGTTAAACCAGCTATCTTACCACGCGTCTGTGTGGATGTTTTAATACTTTTTATAAATCGAAATAAGATTTACCTTATCATTTAAATTGTACAAAGTTACATGTATATGTGCGAATTGTAATTAAAATCGAGGTAATAGTTTTGGAGATAAGACCGGACAAATATCGTGACACAAGAGATTGAAAATCATATAATAAATAGAGATCCAACCGTGCACAGCCTGGTCGAGCCACTAGTCCGTAATGGTTCGGGTATTTACCGGACGACAGTTCTGCTACCGGTTGGCGGTCCATTTTATAGATTTTTTTAGAGCCTTTGAGTGACTATCAATCCCCCCCC
>JAFELO010000003.1:515887-539502 GCA_017140195.1 Eumaeus atala | reverse complement strand
TTAATGTGTCACCGGAAATTCACAAACGGCACGGGACGTGACGCTGTCGTTTTGCGGGGGTATCACGTGAGCGCGAAGTATCTCCCAAGTCATGACCGCCCAATTCGGCTGCAAGTTTGTAGCATGTCACTACCTCTTTTTTCAATATCTTTATTTAAAGGCTATATTCATTATAAAGATTAAGCCTTACATCTACTGAAAATATAATTATGAACTTGACTCTAAGTCCCCTATATAAAGCGAATGGATAACAAAACTTAAGAGTCTGTCACTATACTCCAATTTAAAATCAGAACCAACAATATTATGTATAAAAAAGTAAAGTTCAGCTTTATTACATTTAGTGCCATACCCATGTCTTACATAATACACATTTATGTAAACAAAACATATCTCGATCCAGAGGAATGAAAAAATTAAATATGCATATTATAAGTACCTTCAGCAAAAGTATGTCATATGAATTTGAAACATGTAAATGTATATATACGCTAATGTACTTTTATTTGTTTACATTAACCGCGTGCAATGGTTGTTCTAGAAGAATCTGCTCGTGCAGGTGATGTGAAAAGTAACACACGGACAGCAAACGGCTTGGAAACTACTGCTCTTGGTTGTCACTTTGTTAGTGTTTCGTAAAATCCAACACCGTCTCCCAGCTTCGCCCGTGAATAACAGGGGAAATTATACCTACAGTAAAACCTTCCTCGAGAATCACTCTATCCTTTGGTGAAAACCGCATTAAAATACGTCAAGTAATTTTCAGGGAAATCGATTACATAGTGATAGACGGCTTTGGGTCTCTGTTTTTAATAGATATATGAGCAAGCTGTATTATAACAGTATACTTGTCTAGCTGCGCCCCGCGGTTACACCTGCGGAAGCTTAGGTTCTGTGGAAAATCAAGATCAATCTTAAAATAATACAATACTTTTTGATAGTGTTAGTAAAAAATAATGAGGGAACGAGGCATTATCTTGCCAATTGTCCGAGACTCCCCACTGCAACCCGGATGGAGAATCCTTTCTATATATCATTATAAATCCAAACAACTAATTATTCATGGATTGTTCTTCAATCTTCAAATACAATAGTTTAGTAGAATAGTAGATTATGGTGACAACAGATCTTCATATTAAATCCAAATTTGAAAAAGGAGGTTGAGCTCCTTTTAAATTAAATAATTTGATAGTTGGTGGCATTCTAACACGATATTATAAGCTCGAAGGCGTAAAAGAAGAGAAACTGTTTAATTGTCATTTGGTGATGGCAGATAACGTCAGCCAACCCAAATCATTCCGTTCTTCACACCGTGAAAAAGAAAAAAAAGACATTTCTTCGACACCGATCACACCGTGAGTCTGACAGTCAAAGATGACAAATATACTTTTTATAAATTATTTAAGTAGCAAAAACATAATTGCTACACAAAGAAAATTAACATGACAAACGTCAGGAAGTTCCCGAAGCGTTTGTTTACAAACACTGTTGGGAGGGCAATATTATAAATGTATGAATGGTTATGTATGTAAGTATGAATGTATGCTAATAAACGTAACAACTATTTCAAGCAAAAATTACTTTACGCATTTCAATGTAATTAGTGATCGCTCCGAGATTGAAACTTGATCATAAATATTAAAATATCATTCGTCTTCCAACACAGCTTGACTGCAAACCCTTTAATATGTCTTCCCGTGTCACAATTCAATGGTAGTATTACAGAAGAAGTAGCATTAAGTGTTTTCGTAAAAAGTGGTCCTCTGTATTTCGTAAAAAGTGGTAACTCTGTAATAAAATATTTTTTCAAATATAATGGTTCTCACTGAATAGATTTTGCGCAGGTGAAACCGCCTTGAGCTACTAGCCACTTGGCAGACAGAGCTTTTTAAGAAGAATCTTTTTCCAACTGGTTATGGGGACTATAGCTTCTGGATCAATTTTCTCTTCGCCTGCGCACCAATAAGAGTGTGACGTCTTAAATAAAATTGTTGGAACTTGGATTTGAAAAAAGTAAGTTATAACGTTCTTATACCTTTCCCACTTACACTCAAAAACAAGCATGAAAACCGCCGAAATCAAACAACCGGTGACAAGCGTTAATTTAAATTCTACTCGAGAATACTTAGTACCGAAAGAAATAGAGTTGATTTTATTTATCCAAGCGGAGGGCGCGCGCGCCGCCGAGCGTGTCTCTGGGAGCGGACAATCAGTCTGGAATGTGTTGTGAAGAGCGAGGGAGACGGGAGAGCGGGAGAGAGAGAGGGCAACTTGAGAGTATTTCCGGTGAGGGGGACTAGTTACATGGGGAGCCAGGGGAAACTGGGTTACAACAAGCCGGAATATAAATCTGATAATTTAAACATACACTGATTCATGTAACTACCACTCGGATCAACGCATATGTAAATTCTCATCTGCATCATTGAGTGACCTTAGTGAATCATTTGCGTCACAAAGTTACAAGATTAGTGTTAGTATATCCTAAATTAAAATGCCTCCGTAGTTTGCCTCGATTAACATAAGACACTTTTAATCAAGATTCATATAGAGGATATTTTTTCCCGAATCATATTTTAACAAGGAACGCCCAATAATTTTCATTGGACTGTGAGCGTCTCGGGTGATGCGACGAACCTAGGAAGATTCATGGTGGGTAGAGTCCCCTCGTTCCCACAAATGGGAGGGATTCATCCCGATAGTGATTAAAGGTAGCTAAAGTAAACTATTATGATCTAGGTGGATAGAACAAGGTCCCCTGTCCCTCATCTCTAACGTAAGGCGACTCATGTGCGATAGCTCAAGGTCACGGCGTATTCACAACATTCTGTATAGTATATAGTAGAAAAATGTCCTGCAATGAAGGACACAGGTAGAGTCTATGTATTTTAAGCTATCTATATTTCTCTTTTCAAAATTTTTATATCTCTATTTCTTCTTCTTATTTCTCTCTCCGTCGATCAGATGGGTCAGACGATCTCCGTGCAATGGCTATAGACTGTATACGATGACATTACAATTAATCGGACCGAAGTTACTCGGGCGAAACCGAAACCGCGGGGTCATGATAGTACCTCTATAAGACGGGAAAGGATAGAAATAAACTCAGATAAATAACATAATTCTTTTTTCTAATTCCAACATATGTTTCAAGTTTGTTTCACTTGTTAAATAAAATATCCAAAAGTGACCTGGCAGTATACTTAAAGAAAAAATTTATGGACTCGAACTTACCCCATGCGTAACGTATGCGTGCTACACGTGGATATTTAACTCTAACGTAAGGAATAAGATTCTGTCAAAGGGCACTAGAACGCAGCATATTGAACATAAGAAAACAAAATAGAGTTAAGCACACAAAAATAATGAGTTCGTCGAAAGTCCTTGACGCGCTTTCACACGCAATGAAGCTTAAATGGAAATGGGCAGGCCACGCAGCAAGAATGAAGGTCGAAAGATGGACAAAAAGAGACACCTCTTCGTTGGGACCGGCTGGTAAAGGCAAGCGAGGTCGACCACCAAACGATGTGAAGACGAAATATTACGTAGTATTTCGTCTTCCCATCTACAGCTGGAAAACGATGGATGGCATAAGCGCAAGATAGATACAAGAGGCATTTATGGGAGGAGGCCTTCAAAAGAAAGGATGCTATTTGAAAAACTCTGAAGTTTCTCAATTAGCATCTTTTCTTTTATTTTTTTATGTAATTTTAAGTTAAGTATGTATTTTTATTTGTTTAAAGAACATAATGATCAAAATAGAGGAAGATGATGCTATTATAGTCACAACAACACGGATACTGAAAAAATCCCAACAACAAAATGGCACGTGGCAACACGATCTGTCCTCGCTCGATGGTTTTACATAATTTCTGGGGTTTACCCTTAACCCATAAAAAACCGGAATGCTATGTAAGTATTTACCATAACATCTTGAAGTAAACTTTTGCATGTTTACAATATATTGATGGAGCAAAAACACTTCCGTTAGCATTCTCAGAGAACATGTTTAGTCGGCAGTCAGCACTCGGCAGTAACCAAGTGAATGCTGATCATGTTATTACAGGTAGAAAAGTCCGTGTCGAATTTCGCCAAATCAATGTTTGTAAAAGTAGTGTCATGCTGTCTTTAAGCTGAATTGGTCCTCCGAAGGGGCCCAGAACGATATTAACGTAACCACTTCAAAAAGCATTGATATTACCTATTACTAATCTATACATATAAAGCTGAAGAGTTTGTTTGTTTCTTGTTAGAGTGTGAATTGTAAAAATATTTTTGTGTTGAATAGTCCACTTTTGGAGGAAGGCGTATACCATGACTAATATGAGCAGAGTTATGCGGGTGAAACCGCGGGGCTCAGCTAGTAATTAACATAGACATTTAATTTGTTTCGTTGTTCCAAAAGCTCAGAGGCAGACCGCGGACCGCCTGTTCTTTAGCAGCTCTAACTCTAAGCGGACACGTCTTCTGTTTCCTAGTAGGTGGCTACTACTGGTGTAGTGAGACAACGTGACGTCTTATTATGGTATATTACCAATTATTATCTACATAAAACCTATCGGAACCAATCACTTTTTGAGCTTTCATGTTATTCTGGATTGTAATCTATATCTTAAGCGAATTTCAACCCTAGGCTATGGGGCTTCTCTTCGCTTCCACAGCACTAGTTTATGTCTGAAAAACAAAACCCAATGCTCGGAAGGTTTTGCATGAGATGATAACAGATGTACACAATATAAACAAGCGCATTTAGAATGTAGTACGTAAGATTAGATGGATTAACATATCTTTGTAATATTGTTCAGCTAGGTATTAGGTTGTGTAATCCTTGTTCGCTTGCGGGACTATTGGAAGGAATTGAGGAAAGTGATACCAATATTCTTCTGTCTCAAACCAAACAGGGCAGTATAGCATTAGCTATTTCATTCGCGGGTTCGAATCCCGCCGACATCATGAATATTTCTCTATGTGTTCAATGTATTTCTATATTAACAATCTTAAATGTAGGCCTCGTAAACATTACACGTTGACGTACCATGACAACATATTCAATTCATGAGGGAACAACGCACGTCGCGAACACGTCCGCTAATTGTCAATAATTTCCACAGCTAGATAATGATTTATTCACATACATATTTTTCACACCTTTAATGCATCATCCAAGTTTTCATAATTATCTTTATCGCTACAGGGAATGTTATATAGCCTACGTACATAATAGATATTTTAGAATCCATTAGGATTGAAACACTCTTTTACCATTACGTACCATTAGGTAAAAGAGTGTTTTAATACGGTCCAGTATTTCGGAGCCCTATTCAATGCAAACAAGCAAATGTTTCCTCTTTATAAACGTATAAGCAATACTGCTCATTTATCCCCACAAAAAAGTAGTGATAGCTTCACCATTTTCAACACTGCCGACTCTGTCTCTTCAGTTATTATTTACGTTCCATATTTATTACTTATCGTCAGAGTTTTACCACAAATTGATTTAATGTTAAGTTATAACTTACTTAATGAGTCACATAATACCGCCGTGAAGTGATGTATTCAGTGTCGCGTTTCGTTCGGTTTGTGAGCCCATTGGGAGAGGGAGGAGAGTAACGCATCGGCATAGTAACTAAGTGGCTGCTCATGGGCGTCAGTAGTCGTAAAAAGCCTCGGATTTCTCGTTTGCCCCCTACTCTATAAAAAAATTGATTCTCTATTTTTTTTAAGAATAGGGGGGCAAACGAGGCATTGGAGCCTTTTTAAGTCTACCAAAGCCCACGAACTTCCATATAATTACTATGCCAATGCGTTGCCCTCCTTTTCCCCTCCAATGGGCCACTCACAAACCGCACGAAACGCGACACTGAAGATGTCACTTTACGGCGGTATTATGTGAGCGAAAGGTACCTCACCGGTCGTGCGGCCCGATACCGCTGCATAGGAGGATGTATTGTCATGCACCATGCATGGCACTACCTCTTCCTAAAAGTTCTTCAGAAGCATTCCGACAATTAATGCTAGCACAATACAGTTGACCGCGGCGGGTGTCGCGTGGTGACACCGCACTAACAGTTCATTATTATCATAATGGTAACGAGGCGCTCATTAACATTCTCTAGCCAGTAACGCCATGTTATCATTATCTAATGATAATGTCGTTGTCATTCCGAACTGCCATTAGCCACTCCTGAGTAATCGCTTTAGTTGGTGTTACTCAAATCGGGGCTCACGTACCCCTAGGGGTTTTGCGACTCTTCGTAGTAAGTTCACGATAAAAGTTACGTCTTGGCGGTTATATGCTATATAGAAGTGTGTGTATGTGAATGTGTGTGTGTGTGTGTGTGTATGTGAATGTGTGTGTGTGTGTGTGTGTGTGTGTGTGTGTGTGTGTGTGTGTGTGTGTGTGTGTGTGTGTGTGTGTGTGTGTGTGTGTGTGTGTGTGTGTGTGTGTGTATGAAGTGTAAGTGGGTGTGTACAATCCTACTTTGCTTGTAGGGTAGGTTAGGTTTAGGGGAGTGTAAACTTTATTTATGAATGAAGAAACACCTATATCAGAAGTACTGCTATGAGCATGTGTGCGTTATGTTACTGTCAGCATTACTGCGCGTTGCGTCACAGACAGTGCTACTGCGCGTTACGTCACTGTCAGCGTTATTGCGCGTTACGTTACTGTTTGATCGACATGTGTTTCTCATACTGCGGGCCTTATATTATTTCTTGAGTAGTAAACACCTTCCATTGCCAATATTAAACAGAATGTGTGCTGCATCATGTTAAGGTGTAAACATGTCTACAGAGCACACAAGTTTATCGCCAGATTACTGGTGAGCGGTGACGTCAGTCCCTTGATCTTCACTCAAATGCCGTAATCTCACATTATGGCAGACATCTTAATAGCGGCTTGAGACCGTAAAGCAATATCTGTCTGGTACATTGGACGGGATATTTTTATAGATTCCTTATTAGAAATATGTCTCATACAATACAAAAAACTTATAATACTTGAGTAAAGTATAAAATAGTTTTTTTTATTAAATTATTTATTTACAGTAATATACTTAATATAAAACAGTGTTTATTGGTAGATATATTTAGTTTATGTTCATGTTATCAGCGTCGACATAGAAATTGTTTAAGAAGAGTGTTACTCGTAAATTAAGAAGAGAAGTGAATCAGTTCATTGCTTAGGTACAAATACGGCGCAGTCATGTTGTGAAATGTTATTTCGAAGTTTTTTTGAGAAGTATGTTTAGAGGTTATCAAATCATAGTTGGCTCCGGTATAGCACACCACGTAGACGCACGCTATACTTGGCTGTGTACCTCTACCGCGGTATGGAATAGTTGGTTCCGGTATAGGTCACTACGTAGACGCACGCTACACTTGGCTGTATACCTCTGCCGCAGTGCCAAAATATATTTACATACAATTTAAAAAAAATCAGCCAATTTTACATTCCACTGTTAAACTGAAAAGGATTATGTCTGTGTTTAGGTGACGACCAACCAAATATTTAGGCTCCAGGTAAAAAACTGAAATGCTTCGAGAATCTTGGTAGACTCCGAACTGAATCAGTTGCAAACGGTTAGTTAAATATGACTTAATGAACGCACGTTTCAATCTTATTGTTTAATATAAAATATTTAAAAAAGAATTGTATTCATTTTCAAAATATTTAACATATTACTTGTTATCTTAGTTCAATGTTTGGCTCTACGATGAGTGATCATTAGACAAAAAGAATTCTCGTACTTATAACATTAAGTTGTTCTATATTTCACAAACAAAGGAATTCTATATTTAAATAATAAAAGTGAGTCAAGTAACATTAGCTTACAAAGAAACCGCAGTAGGTACTCGACTGAGGCTGACTTTCACTATCTGACTTGACCCGAACGTTGACACACGTTTATCTCACGTGAACTCGTAATCCACAGTTAACTTCGCTGATAGTAATAATACGCAGCTGGAAAAACTGACTTACGGGTCACCGAAAGGTCACGGTTACTCAAGTGCGTTTTACTATCATGATCGTTCAAATCCAACTTCTAAGCCATGCTCCACAGTTTAGTAATCAATTTGGCACATGTAATAATATTAATTCACTGTTTGAGACGATCAAGATTAATATGTGAAGTAAAATCGTGTGGAACAGTGACCGATAGAGCGTAACGCTTTTAATTTTTCGGTCAAGTAAACCCCTTGTTGCGTGTCGTGACTGACACATGTTTTATGTATGTTATTAGCTATTTCGTCAAATTCAATGACACAATTTGAAATTGGAACAAATAAAAGTCACTCGGTAGTTTCTATGAGACCGTAACTTTACACTTCACTGACTCAATAGTCAGTGATAAAGTATCAATGATAAAGGGACATTGAAATGCACAAAATTCACAGCTCAAGCCTGACAACACACTCGAGTGAATCGACGGTCAGCGCAGTTTGTCAACTATTAATTGTTGGCAATATTTAAATATTCCACAATGTGTTCGCTGTGTGGAACATAGAATGTATAGGTGAGGAGCGCAGTCTCCGTGTGTGAAGTGTCTGTAAAGAGCAATTAACAGCCGTTTCCAATGTTATATCCATCGATAAATTTGGCTGCTGGAGAGAGAATTTTGACGTTCCATACTTGTGACAATTATGTCAATTCTACACCAGTAGCGGAATCCATCGATAGATAGAAGACTAAGAACTGTCGTTAGTAGGTTAGTGTTACAGCTGGATAGGAGTAAATTTGGATTGACGTGAGTATAGCTGCCTCACTGTTGCAAACGCATATTTTTGTGTTCGTCCATTCGCCCCATATACCAAAATTATGGAGTGATTCGGAACGATCATTTAAAAATGTCTAACTGCAGCAGCTTTTAAGGCTCCTGACTCATGGAGTGTAGTCCTCTACACCATCGGAGGACTATTATATATATAATTAATATTAAATTATTTACGTAGCCCGACGTTTCAGAAGCTTTACAGCCGTGAACACTTTTACAGCAACCATGGTCCACCCGTGACCATGGTTGCTGTAAAGCTTCTGAAACGTCGGGCTACATAAATAATTTAATAAACCGCGATAAAATCCGTAAAAGTAGTTTTATTGTACTATCCAATATTTTTTTTTTCGGAGGGACTTACTATTCACCGTCTTCTGGTTTAGGGAGACGATAGGGGGACAGACCCTCCTGTTTTCCCGCAGATGGAAAGAGATGTACCGGCTTGTTCATGGGCGTACCCTGTACTGATTGTTTTTGGGACCGAAAAGGGGGGGAGAAGGTCCCTCTCCCCACAAATGTGGGATGGCGCACGCACGATGCCGTTTACGATGCAGTGACGTGATAAAAATAATTCAGCTCGTTTATTGTTTGGCTTGTCGAAGAAGGCCGGCCTCCTCGCCCCTCCCTCTGACGTGAGGACCGCGTCTGTATTTATTCTAGATCACCTAAGCTCTCAGCTGGCGGACACTTCCATAGGAAGTGGGTGTTCCTTGTACAGTGGTCTCCATGCGTCAGGAATCCTGATTGTGATTGCCAATTTCGTGTTTATGGTTCAATATCAAATTACTTTTGCTTGTGCCGATATGTTTGCCATATAAGAAACTAGTAGCGTCCCGCGTTGTCACCCGCGTACCTCCGGTCTCCATCCTTACGAATAGAATTTACATAAATCCTAAATAAAACATGTCTTCCTTTATTTGTAACAAAAGCCTAGCTCAGTATATCAGTACAGCATCGCGCAGTACCCAGCACAAACTAGACGGTTTTAGGGATTCATCTTCTTAATGACGATATCGAAAAACACACTGCACGAAACGCGACAGCATAGCTCAGTTTGGGCGTCTACACTCCTCCCTGCTTGCGCAGCGAGGGACTCGTTACTTTTACCATGTAATCGGAGGAAACGCCATCGTTTGCTAAGAAAAGACGAAGTAACAAAACTGTTACACCATAAAGATCTAATGCAATCAAACTCAAAGTTAACACGGAGCCGGTTGACGAAACCTGACATACAAGTTCTACGCGCCAATAAATTGGCGCCGAAAACTCATCGAACTGAGACCAAAGACGACAAAATAATAAATGTTTGTATTATAAAAAAGTTTACTACAATTGACAGAGAATATATGGCATTATATAAATCAGCGTAGAACTCATAAACTACGTAGTTTATTGATGTCGTGAAACTATGTAGAGGTATTATATTGTACGGTTGTACCTTACGTTTCGTAGCTCTGTCATAGAACAATCTAGAAATGACTGGAACTATTGCTTATTCACAGAGATGAGCCAGGTTTGATTCGATAGCTAAATGCTTACATACCAGGACCACATCAGGACAGTAATGGAATATACATTTAAGTGTATACATAAGATTTTGGAATTAATCTAATATGTAAGAAAATAAAAAGAACTTGAATGTGTAATTTCCAACACGCGACTAGAGTTGACTCCCTAACATTGAACCTGATTCTGAAATGAAACGTGCGCAGGGAAGTACGTTACGTAAGCGTAGTAAAGTAGTAGTTTTTACAGAATTGGGGGGCAAACGAGTAATCGTTGACTTTTCAAGACTACCAACACTCATGAACATCCACACAATTACTGTGCCGATGCGTTGCCTGTTTTACACTACTTTCCTTATGATATTTTTCCATACGCGAGTCTTAAATATCGTTTCAAAAGGAGCAACTCTGACAATTATGGAGCAACACTTGTTTATAGTACGAGTAGGCAGGACTTTACTGGTATCCGAATAGACTGTTCAAAAAATTGTTTCTCCTTTCAGTTTTTATTCATAGAAATACAAATGAATTGTAACACTTTGAATGCGTTTTCAAAAATACCTGTTCATAAGTGCTTAATTCATAAGTGCCTTAATAGTCTGGCGCTCATTGAAGGTGGCCTATGTCCAGCAGTGGACCGGCAGGGGCTGATAATGATGATGATGAAGTGCTTCTAACTAAAAAAGGGTTACAGTCAATAAGATTGAGCTAGTCATAAATCTACGTATCATCGAGCGCCGCGCGCATTTGCCTCCGTTGCCGCCTCGTTCACTTCCGGCAAAAAATGGCAACCACGATAGCGTATGATCCGACGGCGATATATACGAACACATAGAAAACTGTAGATACAGTTTGAAAAGGTTTTATCGGAAACGTAACTAAAATAGGGATACATCTGATTTCTGTAACAGATTTAATGTGTAACCACTATGAATGTGTTACATTTATCAAGATGTTTTTGTGTCCATGCAAGTGGTATAACATACAAAAGTTCACAATGTGGTCTATAGAGCTCGTCTCTACGTGTAATGTAGAGCACCGGTGTCCAGGTGTCCCTCGTCCTATTCGTCTCCCTTGAAGCTTATTTGACGTGCAAAGAGTTACAACGTTAAACAATTTATATTTCACTACACGAGTACAAAAGGCCATAAGTAAACCTGCCTCGAACTTAACTGACGCCGTCAAGGTGTATTATACACCTGATAAAGATAACCGATGTTCACCGTTTTACATCATATCTTGGTAAACATTGAAATAGAAAATAGAAATAGAAATATATTTATTATCTGCTTCACAACACCACAGATAAAGTAAACATAGTATACAAAATGAAAAGAAGAATCGAATACAGTAGGCACTTAGATATAATTAATTGTTATCTGCACAGCAATGCGGTGTGAGGAGAGCATAGAATGGATTGTCACTCGGCATACGACGGAGAATTGTGATTCACCGCCTCCGATTTTAGTGACCTCCCAGGGTTAAGGGGGAAGGACAACTGACACGTTCAAATGTTGCGTCGCATTACAAAATCAATATAAAACACATTAGATTATATGCAAACACATATACATACATCTACATACACACACATGGATTTAGGTACGAAAACAAATATATTATGATTATTGTGTTGTGTATTATTGTACGGGCCTACACGAATATCGGCGTGAAATGAGAGCTACGCTGTCCTCTTTCATGTATGTATCCGGTCTTGGATGCGATAGAACAAAGACAAGGATATTTACGTGCGAGAGGGGTCCGTTAGTAGCTAAGACTGCACGTTTGGGCCTGATACAAAATATGGCACGCATCAAATCCAACTGATATTATAATTTTTATCCCAAAACGACGAATGATTCACGCCAGTGCGGGTAACAGTGTGGTGTCACACCATAAAGCACCATTTATTGTAAATTAGGCGGATAATAAATGTATACTAATAATATAAAGAAGAGTTTGTATGTTTGTTTGAACGCGCCAATCTTATCTCTATAAACCAGGACGCTACGACTAATAGGACCGGAATTATGCGGGTTAAGCCACGGTGTGATGCTAGTATTAAATAATAATGATAAGAATGTGCTTCCAATACGTTAAGTGATTGCTATCCACGCACTTGAGTGCCACCTAGCAAATGCCTACATCATTAAAGGCTGCACTAAAGCTCTGAAGGCTATGTAAAATTTTTAACATACTACATTACTCCTGCAGAAGGAGGTAAGACAAACCTCCTGCTCAAGCAGTACCGCATTACTGCAGCAGAAGGAGGTAAGTCAAACCTCCTTCTGAAGCAGTATTGTGTGTAAATTTCTGTGTTCCTTGCTAACAGCCCTCATGGCGGGACGGATTTTAGCGCGCCTATGTGGTGTCGTTAGATTTCTTTTAATAACTTGATTGGTTAAAGTGTTAAAGTAGTCAGGCTTTGTTTTCAATTTAACGTCATTGGACAATTAATTATATTTAATCGTCACTTAACTAACACCTAGCCCTTAAAACATTTTGTAACCTACCTATGTTATAATCAGGCTACATTTTTCATTTTAGCAGACTTGTTTGTATACTGATATGGTAGAAAAATTTCACTAGAGTCTAGACTGACACTATGATAGAATTCATAGAAATAATACATAACTGTTGTTTTTAAAACATGATTATATTAAAAAATGTTGAAAAGTTGCGCAAGTAACCGGCAAGTGTTTCTTAGTTAGAATGGCGTAACATACATACTGTAATCGCGATAGATTGGTCCCATCGATTATACGTTATTAATGTGATAAATCATATTAAAAAAATGCGTGCTACTGGATTCACATCGTTTATTTTCGTAGCCAATTTTGTATATCGAGGAAATAAATCAAATTGTGAAAACAGATGTATCCTGTTTGTGAAGCAGTAAACTTGATAACTGAAATAATCGGTTATAGCTTTTAGCGTGTATCCAGCAACATCGTGTCTTTGTCTTTTTTTACATCCCCTTTTAACGTGATTCTAAAATTTTGCGAAACAAAACAATCTAGATTTATTTGCAAATTTCGAAGTTAAAGTTTATAATTCAGGTAAATTATCACTGCTTTACTTAGTTGCAAACATTATAAAAACTGTCAACGTAACTATTATTTAACTGCAATTACATCATATGTGTCAATTAGTCTGCAGTAAAACTGACGTCGCGAAAAATATTACGAAAACAATCAGGAAAATGTTTCTTGGGTCAAAACTATATAACTCGGACGTATTAATGTTTTGCTATAAAATGTATATTTAATGGCGAAGCAAAAACTGATTAGGTTTGAAACTAACTTTTTGCCTCTCGACTAAATTGTAAATCCTAAACTTGTTCCAATCCATTTACGCAATATCGACAAAAACGCAAATTTATACCAACCGAACACAATCTGTCCATCAATCATAGAATGTACAAATATAGTATGGTGGCATTTGTGGTTCATTATATGCCCTGTATGTTATGTCAAAGGTAACAACTATAACAATTATGTTTACTAATATTCTTATTAGGTACCTTTATGACGGTGATCCAAATGTTATTTTGATACAAAATTATAATATCCAATAGCGTTATGTTTACAAGCAAGAGATCACTTACCTCTTGCCCAACCGGTCAGCACATTCCCGAGGTACGCCACCTTGTACACCGGATCTGGTTCACTGATGCGAACACTGTTCGTGCGGCGCAGCAGCCTCCCCAAGCCTCGAGATAATCTTCCGATGGCGCGCGCTGTGAAATCCTTGCCAGAAGCGGCGTCCGCCAAGCATACCTCGGCAGGAAGGATCGATTTCATCTGCTCGGTCTCCCTCAGCGCGATCAGTTTTGGTATCGCCAGATTAGATTTCTTGCGATCCAACGTCAAGGTCTTGGCTTGGTTCACACTGTACACATTGGAGTTTTTCTTGTAATGTTGACTCTCTTTCATATCCGCGCGGTCAGTAATGTCCGAGTTCTCCGTGTTAAGTTCCCCGTTAAGATTCTCGCTCATCGAGTTGTTGTTGAGGTTGTCCGTCTGGTCGCTGTAGCGACAGTCGCCGCTCGAACGCCTCCTGATGAGGGATGGGTTACGCAGGAGGATGCTCGTTTCACTGGAGCTCCTGTTCTTTAGTATGTGTATCTTCTTGACGCGGGAAACTGCACAGTCTATAACGTCTGCGCTGACCGTCCGCTCCGTCTTCCCCTCCTCATCCAGGAAGCGCACTCGCAGTCCGTTAGACTTGCAATCACCGAACGTTTTGTCCGCGTCTTGTGACCGCTCGGACTGATTGTTCGAGCCTGCGTCGAAGCAGCGCTCGTTCTCACTGAGAGACCCACGAGCCATTTTCACTTGAATACCGTACTAATTTGAAGTCGTATTACATTATGCGACAAATTGTACACAATATCACTAAAGAGAAATTGGTGTTAATGAAACCCGGGCGCGCTAAACCAGTTGCTCGTAAGTTAGCAACACACACAGTAGTACACGTCCATTAAACAACGACACCGGCTTGGAATGCAGCCTTTCATACACTCGGTGCATACAATTTTCGTTTTGCGTATGATAATACACTTTAGAACGTGGTGTGCCAATTGGAATTCCGACACTGCAATGTAAATGTACGCGAACGGCAGGTTGCTACACTAAGTCACTGTTACGAAATATTTCGCGGCGAGGCGCGGCACGTCCGTTCCTCGCGACACGCTACTGAGGAATGCGCCGCGGCCGGCGGGCGGTAACACTACGCGCGGGCGCAGCCAGCGGTCACTTGATCCCAACTTGATTGTTATTCCGAGGTGTAGAGTGGCGTTAATCCTCCGGTGTGAACACCAACCTGCAGATAAGCACATCGATGTTACATACGCCACCGAGAACAAAATATTTAAGCTAAGCCTAAATACAAGTATATTGTTATGTAACGTTGAAAGAAATATTTTTTCGATCCAAATTTGAATAATGTTTTTTTTTGTGTTTTACTACCATATGCGAGCTAATGTTACATAGTTACTAATAGATATTTATTACGTAGAGACGCTATGTAGAGCGCGTTATGTGACATTTCATCGGCATTCCCGCCCCTTCTAGTGTTTTGCTAGTTATGCGGAACACAAATTATATTTCACTCTTCTACTATTACAGCTTTATTCGTGATAGATTTTTTATCATAAATGCAAGCATATTTTTTTGTCATGGGGCAAATGAGTAACGTAAGCCTTTTGACGACTACCGACGCCCATAGACATTCGCATTTTTGTTGTCATGCGAATGCGTTGTCCTCCTTTCCTCCTCCCCTGCAATGGTTTACCGGCTACTCACAAACGACACGAAGCATGACAGCATAGCTGTCACTTGACTGCAGCATCATGTGCGCGAGAGTTGTCCCCGGAGATTAAGTGGTTGGGCGTAGGTAGTCATCAAAAGACTGCACTTTTTGCCCTCTACAATTCATAATTCATTATGGAATAGCTAGATACAACAGTATTTTCTTTTGCCGGGACCGGCTACTGCTGCCATTGACTATTGCATTGACCTTAACAGTTCATCGGACTTGCGAAGACGTTTGTGTCTTTTAGTTTAGGAAGATGAAACGTGGGCCAGACCGCCGTCATTTCCCGCAGACGGGATAAAATCACTATTTCGTTGGATATAGAAATCTCACAAGCTACTGCGGGACAGTCTGCCTCCACTCTAGTGATAAATATGCCATGTTGGTTGTGATACATATGCCGTGTACATTGTGGTACATATACCGTGTACATTGTGATACATATGCCGTGTACATTGTGATACGTATGCCGTGTCCGTTGTTATACATATGCCGTGTACATTGTTAGAAGTATAAGTCATCCAGCGTTAGCCCAGCGACCCCCGGAATGTTACCTGGCTTGACTACACTGGTAAGAGGTAGTGCCAAACTACATTGCACACGAATCGGGCCGCAAAACAGCGTGGTACTTACATATGATCAAGTTCAAAATATTCGAATGACGAGTATATAACATAATACCTATTAATGGAATCTTTCGTGGAAGGCATTACGTACCTTTTTTTGTTTCGTGCGGATTGTGAGTAGCCGGGGGCATATTGGAGTGTGTGTGTGTGTGGGGGGGGGGTAATAAGAAGGGCAACGCATCAGCATAACTATGCTGATGTTCATGGGCGTCGGTAGTCGTTGAAAGGCTCCGATTTCTCGTTTGTCCCCCCATACTATAAAAAGCGAGGACTATGTAGATGTGTGGCCCTTTGACCATCATATTAAATGGCCTCTCGTAACCTATACGAGACGCGACTACGTAACTGTCACTTCGCTCATTTACTATGTGGTCGATAGGTGCAAGCCCCATTCGGGTCTAATGAACAAGCAGGAGGTTTACTTTTTATACAAGGGGGCAAACGAGAATCATAGTCCTTTGATAATGGCTTACGCTAGATTCCTTTCCTGCCTAGGGGGACACCGGAAATTCACAAACCGCATGAAATGCGACAGCATAGCTGTTACTTTACGGAGATATCAGGTGAGCGTGAGGTACCTCCCCAATGCCGTATGGCACTGTATCTTTCTAAGCTACTTCATAGAAATAATAATTTTGCCAGTATCATCGTCTCAAAGAGGGTCAAGTGCTTGAGTGTTGCCAAATTTATTTCTTATCCTTATCACAATATGATCTCTCATTGAGCAATACTTCTCACACGTGTCCTATCAATCGGTTATATCTTGACTAGCCAACACCTACGAATTCGACTGTATTAAATTAAGTATGTAACATATTTAACGAGAAGATTGTTGTGTCATGAAAACTTTCTACATTAATTAAATCGAGTAGTTTTTTTTTTGTTTTCTCAGGGCAAATTGTTTATACATTGTCCAACCAGCCCTGGGCGAGCCGGAAGGGTGTGTCGGATTCCCTCCACACACCTCTCTCTCTCTCTCTTTCTCACTCTCTGCACTACCGAGTAAAGACCTCTGCCTTCGGCAGCCATGTCGGTGTGTCCCGGATCTATCAGCAAGAAAGCATTTGGTAGCCCTCTATGCCAGACCCTGTATAACTTCGTCGATTTCAAAGACTTGTAAACGAGCGATTGGAGCCATTTGGTGACTGCCAACGCTCATCAATGCAGATTCGCCAGCTCGCACGCGTTTTCTAAAGTGTCCTTAGCACATATGTGATTATTCTTCGGGCCAGGACTTATCCGCAAGAAACGCGACAGCAGTCACTTTACGTTGTTGTCATGTCATTCAGTTTACATCTGAAGAGATGAGGTGTATCGTTGAGTTGGGGTATCGTTGACGAAGTGTATCATTGACGAGGGGTATCGTCGGCAATAACAGAGGACCCCACAATGGATCAGGCCATGTCGTGACGGTGGGGCTCAGTAGCTTGGGGTGATCCGAGACACCTTGGGCGAAGCCAATTGAACCGAACCGCTCGCGGTGATTTTTGTGGGTATTCGGCCCTATATAATGTGCCGCGTGCCCCACACCACTGGACCCCACCCAAGGCCAGTGAAGGCGCGTAAATGCGTTTCCCCGCGTCAACAAAAAAATAAAGGCAATAATTGAGGAGATGCGAATTGTAGCTCCTCCACGTACTGTCGACTGTTACCTACGATCAAGAATAAAATAAAAATGTCCTCTTATCCCAAAAAATTAATGAAACTCTTGAGATTATTTTACGTGAGTGAAACCTAGGGACACTGCTGGTATTCTATACTGCTAATATAAAGCAGACGAGTTCGTTTGTTTGTTTTAACGCGCTAATCTCAAGAACTAATAGCACGAATTAAATAATTCTTTTTGTTTTATAGACTACCATAAATTTGAATTTTATAGTCCATTTACACTACGATGAATAGGACTGGAGATACGCGGGTACAACCGCGGGGCGCGGCATCCGATGATATAGAAATGAATTTAACAAAGGGAGGCAGCGACGAAACGTTTCGACCCACCGAGGACAATACAGAGCAGAGACAAGCTGACGCGCGTCCCGGCCGCACCGTGTGGTGACGCAGAGAACAATAGCGATCACCGCGCGTCAAATTGTTATCGTGTGTCGTGTGACAGAGACTTCTCACTTTAAACATGAGACATCCGATATAGGATACAAATACAAGCATATTTATTCAATATTTAATATTACAATAAAACTAATTTTACGGATTCTATCGCAGTTCATTTAATTATTGAACTAGCCCGACGTTTCAGAAGCTTTACAGCATCCGTGGTCACGGGTGGACTAATTAAATAAACCGCGATATAATCCGTAAAAATAGTTTTATTGTAATGAGTTACATTCGCGCTAACTTAAGACATCAATAACATTTCATTCTTGACACCACAGTGTACATATAACACAGTGACAAAATGAATAGTAGAAAAGTAAGAAAAAAGGCTAATGTTGTTAGAAAAGCCTAAGCGTAGAGCACAGTAATAGGTAGTGCCATGCTGAATTGCAGTCGTAGCGGGCCGTCACGACGGGGGAGATACAACTCGCTCTCGTGACATCGCCGTCAACTGCTGTCACATTTCGTGCTGTTTGTGAGTCGCTGTTGGCCCATTGGAAGGAAATAATGGGAAACGCGTAAATGTTGAGTTGAGATTTCTATATATGCGATCATATTTATTAAGTATTTTATGTTTAGTAAGTGGTGGTGCCATGCGGCATTGCCGCGGTGATCTATAATCATACCGCCGTAAAGTGATAGGCCCATTCGAGGAGAGGAGGAAAGGAGTGGTTGGTTGTCATCAAAAGACTCCAGTAGCTCGTTTCTTTTTCTCATAATCCGAGAATATGATAACTACTGACGCCCACGATTGTTACGCAGATGCGTGGCCCTCCTGACTCCCCCCCCCCCCCAATGGGCCACCGGCTACTCATACATCCTTTGTTCACTTACACAAAAAAAAATCTAGTTAATAAATATTCTAAATAATACACGTGTTTATGAGTCTTGTGTTAAGTAAAAAACCGTGTTTGGTGATAGGCAACGGAAGCGCACAAGTGTTCGCCCCGGCGGTACTCGTACAGACTTAAGGAACCTTGTATTAGGCGGTGCTGCTACTGCATTGCAGAGTATTCTGCACCAGAAGGTAAGTACGAAGTGCATACGCTGTGAATGTTTTTTGACATTCATGCCCAGAGTCCGAATAATTCGTTATCCATAAAGCCCCGTTTGCACGAGAGCTATTTCATCGTGTGTTATAAAGCAATGAAATAGAAAGTATGGGGCGCCATACAACTGTTCAGACGAGGACGTAAAAAGGCGCCGTCGTGTAAACAAACGGTTCATTGGCCCACGATGTAGAAATGCTTTTCAACACGTGCTACATCCGCACGTGCGAACGCGGCCTTACAACTTATGACGTACCAGAAAAGAAAGCCAGCGAGTACAGGAGGCTGAAAACCATCATTAGGTCACTGAATAGTCAAAGCAATAAAGATGAATTTAAGAGATCTCTGCTTGGAAATACTTTTTCTATGGAATAGGGGGCAAACTTGCTATCCGTTTTAAAACTACCGACGCCCATGAACATCCACATAATTACAATGTCGATGCGTTGCCCTCCTTCTCCCCCCCCCCCCCTAATGGGCCACCGGCTACTCACAAACCACATGAAATGCGACACTGGAGGTGTCACTTTACGCCGGTATTACGTGAGCGAAGGTATCCCCGGTCGTGTCGGTCCAGTTCCGCTGAAATGGATTTGTATTGCAGCATGGCGCTACCTCTTGCAAAAACTTACTTAGTTTCACGAGCTTAGTCTTTTTCCAAATGTCACCAGTAACCGAGTGGAGGCCAAGGGCGGTATCTCATTCCACGAGCTACCAGCGGCACGGGCGGACGAGGAAGAAACATATACAGAGGAAATAGCGAAACAGTAAAGTACTTAGAAGAGTAAATGCTGGCCTTGCTGCATTAGGAAGAACTAAATCTGGAACGACCGGCGATTAGATTACTAGGTCTAAACCTGGGGCTAACCCCAGCGGTGGGAAAGTGAGGCGTAACATCCCCTATAAAAAAATCATCCTCATACTATAAAAAAAAACTATTTGATGACAATAATCGTGTTAATTGTAGCAAATTGTGTGCACTATGGCAGTAGTAGAAAAGAGGCAATCCGCTACATTACGTGTTCACAGTTCTTTGTGACATTCAAGGTGACAGGTAAATAGGGGGAAACATTTCTTTACGATAAACAACTGCTTAACATTCCACAAGCACTTGGTGAAGGGACTAGGGGAGAGGGGGGGCGGGGGCGCTCAATTGGTACCTCCTGCGAGTGCGTGACACGAGGCGCTCAATTGGTACCTCCTGCGAGTGCGTGACACGAGGCGCTCAATTGGTACCTCCTGCGAGTGCCTGACACGAGTCATTTTGTTTTCATTTCAATAAATTTGAGGATATTAGGACCAACAATTTCGGAGACAGCTTTCAAAACAATGTAATAATTTACTGGTTAAGTGACTACCAGCTATAAGCATGCCTAGTTAAAAAAAAACAATAAAGGCATGTACGATTATCATGAAGAATAGAATAGAATAGAATGTAATTAATTTATTTGTGATACGCATATATGACTTACAAGGAAAAAATAAAAAAACAAAAGCAAATATTATATGACCCATGTCATAAGTTACCATTATGCGCCTGATATCACCAGCAACATGCCGCATGTTACTGGTGCATCCATTATGCGCTTGATATCACCAGCAACATGCCGCATGTTGCTGGTACATCCATTATGCGCCTGATATCACCAGCAACATGCCCCCCTTTCGTTAACGCATCGACACCATCCCAGAAGAAAAAGATTTTATTGGACTACCAACTTCATAACAGTGCAATTAGGACAGATTAATGATTCAGACTCCAACCGAATGTCAGTCCATCTCCTCATTCTGCGTCTTCAGTATATGATGAGCTCCTGTTAAATACCCAAGTTACTCCCGTCCGCTCTCTGCTTAGTAGCACCGAGACTTAAACGATATTCTTGTATTTACTTAAAATTGTACAAATCGAATGAAAGATGAAAGATTGAAGTGACTAGAAGAACAAAAAGTACTTGTCGTACAGTAAGTAGGTAATATTTATAACTTACAGTAACGACGTGCTGTTGTACAATTTTAGTAATTTATTTGTTGTATAATATAAAATAATAGTGACGATAATGTTATAAAATTATAGTTACTCATATACGTAATGTGTATACAACAATGAATCGTAATAAACTCAATGCGTATAGTTTCCTTTTTAACCATACAAAAGTCTTTTAAAATAAGGTGAACACAAGAAATATATTTATTTTTATTGTATTTAACTATACACATGTACTTAGTGCTGGTTTTGTTAAAGAAAATATCGTTTTCTATTTCATAGGAGGTATCTAAGTACCACTATTTTCATTACATGTTTCGTGTGAATTTCCACTTTGATCGAATGATATTATTACACACAAAACAATATCGCCAGAAAACGTCCCAAGGGCCTCGGGGTAACGGCGTCGTTCATACTTCAGACCTCGGGGTATTGTCGTTTCATTACGGCATATGCCGTTCAACAACATGTACGCTGAAACCACATAGGGCGCAGAGCTGCGAGCGAGCGCTTAGTTTTTATAACATTAAACTATAATATAAGAAGCGATTCACCCCCACTTTCGCTCGTGAATAACAGGGGCCAACAAATTATACATTAAATTATTTCTTTGTACCTGTGAACTTGTCACACCGTGTTAGTGTAGCCCTGTGCCAAGCACCACACTTGTGTCACAGGTGTATAAATTTAAAAAATTGTATATTTTTAAGATTCTTACTGTAGAAATACATATACTACACACACGCATGACCTGGGCCGGATTTGAACCTGCGACCCCTGGCGCAACATGCACGATTATCCGAACTATCTCAACACTTTTTTTCGGACCTGAACTTTTGCTGTGCCAATCCAGCTTCATCGGATTGCTCACAAGAGAGAACGAACCCCCCCCCCTCTCCCCCACAGATGGGAGAGATGCATCCCGATGTGAGAGTATTTGTAACAGCCAACTTAAATATTATTATCACGGCCAGAGAGAGCGAGGGGTCCCAACTTCCCCGACTCGACGTCCAGGGCAGCTCGTGCGCGATAGCTAAGATGGCCTCGGCGCTGACGGGTACGTTTGGCTCATGGAGAGCCGATGTACTTCGATAATCACTATATTTATAAGAAAACGAACGAAAATTTAGAGACGAATAAATGGGCAAAGATGAATGGGGTCATCAAGTGACAATAACAAATACAACAGCCTCCGCCTGCTTATTTACCCTACCAACAACACTAGCGGTGACAGGAAGCTCAGACAACCGAGCCCGAGCTCGAGGAAATGATAGCTGTGGTAACCTTACGCCGCGGCCACACCGCGGCGAACCGCGAGCCGGCGATGCGCCGGTGTTCCGTATCTTATTATCACGTACAATGTCACAGGCCAAGAGCAAAGTGCAACAAGTGCATTTCGTTTCTAACACGACTGCTATACGAGTGAATGTATTTCGCGCTTCACTTTGACTTAAATTAGTATAGTCATGAATATTATGAGCCGAACGAACAATCTAAATCTAAGTCAAGTGGAGGGCATTCACCCTTAGTCTGCCAACGCTAAAATAAAATTTATTGTACAGAACTCATTAGGCTTGTGTCACTAGGTTCGCGAGCATCTTAGACATAGTATTTACCTACCTGTTATTACTAAAAATAGTGCTTACAATAGATATTCTTCATTTCCTCAACAGTATTTCATTTTCTCGTGAGCGTTCTTCAACTTTACGACACTTCCCTTTAATTAAGTAGCTATACCGTCGCTTATAAAATAAGGAAAATGTTATAAGGAAAGCGGATTTATATCTTTGTTTTTATGTAAAAAAAAAAGTTTATGATATCAAATTTATATTATACGTGTTAACAGACGTCTTGTGTTGTGGTGTCCGCCTACACTACACTACAATACACTACACTACACTACACTACACTACACTGCACTACACTACACTGTCTACACTACGCTTGTACTACTAGTATACGCTTTTGTACTATTCATAACGAGAGACAGTTACAATCGAGAACGAAATCTCCCTCCTAAAACTCACGCCCTCCAGACCAGTTGGTATATCATGTTGACTACAAAGATCCAGATTTTACAGGTGGCTATTCCTAATCTCATTGTTGAATTGGCCTCTAATGCTTTCTATATTTTTGATATAAAATAACCCATGGAGTCCCCAATTGTGGATACCCCGTATTATATTATGCTAATCTGCAGCGGACGGCTATCTTTTTCGGCGCCCAGGCCGTTAGGCATGCCTCTCAGG
>JAFELO010000003.1:483718-505568 GCA_017140195.1 Eumaeus atala | reverse complement strand
ACGTTAAAATCCGTCAACTCATCCAGGCAAAAATAAATCTACATACATACAAAGTTGCACACATGCATATCTACCTACATACATAGCTGTGTACTTGCATAGCTACATACATATTTAGCTGCATACATGCATAGCTACATATATACATAGCTACATACATTCATAATGTATTATTATACTTTCAGCCGGACCGTCTTATGTTCGAAAATCACTACTAGAAGGGTTTCTTCTGGCCGTGATCAACCCCTTCTGGTTGTCTCTCTAATATATATAAATAATTAATTATAAACTTTTATTTAACTTCACACGAGAAGGTTGGATGCACGGTGCACCGGTTAGTGCGTGCTCTTATCCAACCGTGCCTGAAAGAGGGTACTGTTTTTCGAGTTTGTGTGTATTTAGGGGCGAGCGTAACACCGCCGTCAGTAATTGGTCCCGCGGTAAAAAGAGAGGATTTTAATACATGTGGTTATCGTAAGCCTGGTGTTGATATAGTAAAAAAATGAAGAATCAAAATGATATTGATTTTAGACGCAAATTCGATTCGATTCACCATCACACACATCAAGTGGATTCTTGATATCAAAAACTTGATGTTATACTTTTTTGAGTTTATGTTATCAAGGTTAGGATGCTAACGAGACGTTCATGGAAAGAGGCGTATAACCAGAAGTGAACTATAAAGGACTGATGATACTAATGAAGTTGTCCATATACAAATATTTCCTGAAAGTAAATGTACTTTACCTTGTCAAAAACAAACTTGAAGGCGTTTGCAAACGGACGTACACAAGTGTTAATCAGTTTCCTTCCTCAAGATACGATCTGCTATTTTTTCAATAACTTTGTTATGATGAGGTTCAGTAACATGTATAATGCAGTTTTTGAAGTTATACTTCTTTTGGCGCGTCAGGGAAAAATGAAGAGAGTAATTTTTTAGGATGCGCGCGCACCCTCACCAAAAACCGTCACCCAGAAGTTAGCCACAGCCAACGTTTTAGTTTTTCTCTTGTTACGCCAAAGAAGCATAATTTCTAACGCGTGTACACTAATACAAACACGTATTTAATTATATTTTGAATGGACCCCAATTTTTTTAATAAATTTCCAAAGAATCTGAAAGACCTTATTAGAGATAAAAAAATGTTAGGCCAGAGGTCGCAGGTTCGAATCTTTCGATCGAAGAGAGAAGGTTCATGGATGTTTGTATATGTAATATGTGTATTTCTATAATAAAAATCTTAAATAATAAAAATTTTTAAATATATAAAAATATCAAATATATTTCCGTTTTCTAGTACCTGTAATACAAGTCCTTATGGTACTTAGCACAGGGCTAGGCTAACGTGGTGTTATAAGTCCATAGATATTATTATTATTATTTATAATTTGTTTAGTATTTTTAAAATGAGATCTACAATGTATTGATCTAACTGCTGGATTCTAATTTTATTTATTATTTTCTTGGTTTTTATTTAACTATATTATTGATTAATCTGTAACATTGTTGATATTAGACGCATTTTTAAAAATACATTGTTTTATGTGATAACTAACAAGCAGCAATAGTATAACATGTTGTTCCGCGTAATAATATCCTTACACCAAAATATATACACATGATAATGCAAATAATATATGCACATGTTAATGCAAATAATATATACACATGTTAATGCGAATAAAATATCTTTATCGTTATCTCTATATGCGCACTACTGTCAGACCGGGGTGGAATCTGACGGGTGTTTGGGACTAGTGGACGGACCGGGTGCTCACCTAAAACCCTGCGGGCGTCAACGGCCGGCTATACTGAGGTCATCGGATCTGTCAGCAATAGGGTGTCTCGATAAGGACGGACTCTTCCAGAAACAGTTTCCAGATAGGATGATACGACAATCAAACCACCTGGAAACTTTCGGGAACTGTCTGTAAGATTCCCAGGTGATTTACATCGGACCCTTCCAACGTCAAGGCTGTGCAATGGGACCCCATCGTGACTCCTGATTCCAGTTAGGGATACGTCGCGTCCTGGGTGGGCCATTGTCTCACACCTAAACTCGGTTTGGTTCTTTTACTAATAGTTTCAGATACCTACTTAAAATTAGTAAGTGTAATTCGAAGTCCTAACTCGCCTGCAGGTACTGACTTTTGATGTTGATAAATGATTACGGTAAGTATAAGGTCCATTCATATATAAATCACTCGTGCCAGTGTGTGAACCAAGTAAAGCAAACTTCTTCGAATATTTATGAAAATCTCTGTGCATACGCGGGCAGTCTGAGAGTCAGTCGAATGTATACTCATTTAATCCGCACATTTCTAAGCGAAACGTAGGCGTATATTAACAGATACGGCTAAATTGGTAATATAGCAGTCACTATGTGTGTTTGTATGTGTTGTAATTGTGCGGATGTGCTGCGGCTACGTCATCGGATGTGGTCGTCCCATTGTGTTCCGGCTTCGGACTGTGGGCTCCAATGGAACTTGAAACGGATCGATCACCTGTCGTGACTGACGATTGTATTACCTGCTGCCAGCCTATTGAGGCTACCTGCGAGGGTCGCGGGTTTGAGTCCATATAAGTGTTGATTATACAAAAGAGAATTTGAATATATCCCGTAGACCCTAATTTAACGTCCCGTAGACCCTAACGTAAACTACGTAAATTTTACGCTTAAAAGTAATGTGTCGAAAATGTGAATGTAATTATGTATAGCTTTGTGAGGGCAAGAGTGCGCAGCGAATGGTGCCAGATATTTAAAAATGGTACATAGTCAAGAACGTTATCCCCTTCCCTCAACACTCCACATTAACCGGAACACGTCCGCGTGTTTTGCCATTCGCCCATCCGGCCATTTTCACTTCAAGGACAAGTAGTGTTTTGATAATAAATGCTTACATATTTTTGTAAAATACATCATGTAGGAATTCAATTTTAATAAGGATATGCGTTTATATATCCTTCCTGAATTTGACATATAACCAAGTTTTATTTGGTTACACTAAAGAGGTTTTAGTTTTTGTCGGATCCCAATACGGCAATTAGGGGAATACCATACTCAAGAAAACTATCATTGCTATTGAAACGAGCAATCAGGCATCCTAGGGGTTTTAGTATGTCAAAACCCCACATACGCTGGTTGCCATTCCCCCAAGACGGTTGTAGATTCCTATCTTTAACTGAGTTGTTTACAGAGAAATGTTCAGAAGATACTTTTCGAGCAATTATCTGCGCTAAGAAATAATCGATAAACTCAAGGCCCTTAAACAGTCCGGCCTCCTCGTTATTAAAATTCTTAATCCATCGCACTTCTCGACAACTCTCCATTGTTATAGTTCGAAACATCACGGGCATCGTGCCATCAGGCATCATTCAGATTTGATTACATTCAGCTGCGGCTCGTGCTCGCGTATTAAATCCGAGCTCCGGGAATATGCGGAATATTCCATCTGCAGTCGGGTATTGCAGACTTCGAGCTGGATACCCGTCTGATACGATATGCACGTAGCAAATTAAATTCTTATACGGATGGCAACTATACATTTGCGACTGGCTTATGCACGCGGTTCCAGCCATGTTTGGTAGATAAAAATCCTAGTAGTAGCCTGTATGTTAATTCGGATTATAATCCATATTTGCGCAAAATTTCATCTAAGTCCGAGCCGAAGAAACAAAATTACTGCTCTTCTACTACAGAGCCGAAAAAAAGAAAACAAAAAATCCTGAAAACACAGGTGGCAATGTGCAATGGAGCCTTGGTGATGTATAAAAATATATATAACTGAAAA
This sequence comes from Eumaeus atala, assembly GCA_017140195.1. NCBI lineage: Eukaryota > Metazoa > Arthropoda > Insecta > Lepidoptera > Lycaenidae > Eumaeus > Eumaeus atala. The sequence continues at coordinate 501,776 of JAFELO010000003.1, read as the reverse complement.
CGAATCATAAACCCCCATCCAACCCCCAAATGCTACTACGAAATTGGATAGAGCTTTATTTTTATTAAATAGGGGGAAAACGACAAGGATAGTGACTATCGCCGCCCAAAGACTTTCGCAAAACTTGGCCTATTGCAGGCGAGTTGGCTTTAGAACATACCTATTCCCTAAAATCCAGCGCCTTTAAGGAATCTTCCGGAAGGAATCTACTAAGCTTACAGTTTTGTGAAAAAGCCTTACACAAACACTTTTTCTCAAAATGAAACAGCTTCGTGCAGCATACCAGTGTGGGATACTGGCATACGCTTAGCGTGTTGTCTGTTGGTGGTGCGCACCACGACATCTTACGTTATAAACGCACTAGCGTAACCACGTACTGACAACTTTCTTATTTTTATGGTAAAAGGGAACAACCAAACTCCCAGTCTTTATGTACCATGAAAATACGTACAACCAGAACATATGCGATACTCGATTCTTATGATTTCTCCATTGAGCTATCCGGTCTCCGGTCTCTCATGATGAAAGCAAAACGAAACAACAAGGCCATCACTGTATCCGATATTATAAACTCCTTTGCAGCAGTCCTCTCCTACTGGAATCTCCTCCTGAGTCTGGTGGCCAAAGTGAATTTTAATTAATGTCGTTTTAAAGTACTATCCGCTGCGATTATATTATATTGCGATATAATTGTCCTCTTAATTCTGTCCTTCTCCTACTGCGATAGGATGTCGACCAAACAAAAACTAGGCGCCGGACCCAAAGGCTTGAAGTGTCGTACGAGGCACCATAATGTAACACTCCCAAGATCCCGATCAGACTTCGGAGTGTTATTCGAAATTCAATAAAAGGGGTTCACATGAGGGTTAAAGAGACTATAGACGTTTATTTAAACTTTTATATATTTCTTTGATTATGGTCTTTCCACATTCACAATCCAGGACAGACTTAAAATAGTACAAGAACTACAATGGGATTAATACAATTTTTGATAATGGTTAGTAATAGTGAGGGTATGAAATCTTATCTGGTAGTTGCCCGAGACTCCCGGCTCCAACTTGGATGGTCCTTTATATGTATTGTTATTGTTCCATAACCACTAAATGTCACGGATTGTCCTTCAATCCTAATATTAAATATTAAGAAGGATTTAGTGTTGAATGAACAAAAAGAAAAAAGTTGAGCTCCTTTTATATAAATTATTTCGTACATCGTTACATGTGTGATACATATAGTTTATATCACGAATATATAGGTCCCTGGTGAAAGAGAAAAAATACTACTTAATTGTGATTTGTCGATAGCAGATAGCGTCAGCCATCGCAAATATATCCATCCTCGGCATCGCCAAAAGAAAAAAGCGTGACATTTCTTCAACACTGAGAACATTAAGCCTTGCAGTTGAGTGCAAGGCTTAATGTTCTCTGTGACAGACAGACGACAGCAAAATATTTAAGTAGCAAGATATAATTGCTACACATTGATCATACTATCCACTAAACCATGAGGTAGTTTTTACAAACATACAAAATAGGGAAATACTTAGTTAATTTATATAATAATAAATGATAAGAAATGAAAAAATAAAAGCACAGATAATCCAGAAGCTAATGGAGTTACAGAGGCTATTCTCACAGAGGCGTGGATACTCAAATAAGTACATTTTCCTAGTTTTGACTGTGGAAATATTAAACTTAACATAATCACAACAACATATAGAATGGTAAAAATATCTATCCCTTCATAGTATTTGTCGTAGGCTGCTGCTGGCTCTTTTCCTTGGTATAATGGATACAGAAAAAATTTGAGGTCCAATAACACTTCAATTTTACAGTCCATTCACACATTCATACAACAAAAACAACACATCTTCACGCCAGCTATATAGGTTATGCAGAGAGAACGGAAGGCCATACATCACGATCCTTACATACCTGCCTTGCCTCCTCCACGTCCATTACTCTCTTCACACCTGCGGACAGTACCCCAGCAATCTGATCATGGTATGTCTGTCTTGGTCATATTTATAATAAAACATTAAACATTTTTTCAATTTCGAAATGTTGGAATTACTCCCCAGCTCTCGGAAGGCACGTTAAGCTATCCTGCGAATTGATCTCCAATCGGGTTTCTTTGCCTTCCCATCGGAATAAGGGAATAAGAATATCCATTGTCTGTGGATACTCAATTGCAACATACTAGCTGTTGCCCGCGCCTCCGTCTGCATGGACGGTAATAACCCGGCGATTAGGAGTGGGAGCCCGTGACAATTACACTATCGCGCAATTTGCATCAACACAGCGTATATGTTACTCTGGTACATGTTTTTTTCAAGAGGGCAAAGAGCAATCGGAGCTTTTTGATGACTACCGACGCCCATGGACATTCCCATGATTGTTACGCAGATGAGTGGCCCTCCTGTCATCGTCGTATAGGACGATGTAGTGTCATTTACCATGTATGGCACTACCACTGCGTGGCACCACCTCTTCGTTAAAGTTAGTTAAATAGGCTACAACATTGCCAACTTTCATCACAACTTGATCTGCTGATCAAATCTTAGCATAATCGAGTAACAAACTAGATATCCTAACATTCGCATTTATGTTAAGATCCGCAGGATATATTTATGTTAATAATATAAGGTTGAAGACCTTATTTGTTTGTTCAAACGCGTTAATCTAAGAAAATACTGACGCGAATTGTAAAATTATTTGTTTGTTGAATAGTTAATTTATCAAGGAAGGTGAAACACCATGTCGCTACGACGAACAGGACTGGAATCACGTAGGTGCAATATATCTTTATAGTGACCCCCGGAGCCGAATATCGGCCAGGAACATGATAGTACTACGAGCCATGACCGCGCCCACATGTGCAGCGCATGTGTGCGACAATAGGACGCAGCGGCGACCTTGGCGCAAGGTCACTGTCAGCACGAATGCGAGTTGCGTCTGTACGCTTCATGAAAACGTATCATAACGTATATTTAAACCGACCGCCTCTGCTCTGTACTGGCGCATTATTGGACGCACGGTACGTTACGTGAGTCTATACTTAGCTACATTGTAATAAAAGGTTCTATTGTGACAGCGTTATAGCGTGGGAGGACAATCGAGCGATCGGCGCTATTTGTCCACGTATACAGATGTGTTGCTCTCCTACACCCTATCCCAATGATCCACCAGCTACTACCTACCCGCGAAATGCGACAGCGTAGGTATCACTTATAAGGTAATCACACAAACGCGTTTGCATGCCATCATCGGCCCTGGGTAGCTTCCCGTGGTGTGTGGGACTCCCGGCACATTATAGTGCCGAATACCATCAGTGCCGCCATGAGTTTGATGCCCTGGAACTCAAATGATCAGGGTGCCATAGGCGACGGCATAGTACTTACGAGTATAAGGCATGTGAACGATACAGACCTTCCCGGTCGTTCCGTGCCAAAGCCGCTGCAAGGCAGCATGCTCTACTTACAAAATTTCATGCTTCGCAATCACTTTATTATTCTGAATCATAGTTAAGTGACCCGTTAGGTTTTCTTGACAGACGGACGAGAAAGAGTTCCGTTATTCTCTTACCGAACCCTAAAAAGTAATAAAAACATTAAAACGATGTTGTTCTCATGTATATGCTAGTGTTAAACGGCGGTTCGGACATGAATGTCGATAGTACACGAAGAAGCACAAAACAGATCTGAGAACCTCAAGTGGTTACTTCACTGAATTATCTCCGAATGCTACCGAACAGAGCCGAAAACCAAATACGAATAAAAATTGTTTATTGTGAGATGTGCACATACATAAAGTTCTCTTTTATATTAAACTATCAGTTTTTCCCGACTTCGCACGGATATATCACGAAATATCGATTTACAAAAATTGTAAATTCGTAGTAATGATAATTCAATGCCACGATAATGACAGCAAACTAAATTTATGACAGAACCGCGTCTGTCGGGACATCTAGTTGTCAAAATGCCGCAGAAGCAGCTATATACGGATTTACTTTGATATTTTTTTCCCAACTTCAGCTAAAAAAAACAGCGTTTTAGACAATGTTATGTAACCCATATTCAGCACAGAGGATTCTAATCATAAAATAATGTTTCAAATCGGTCCAGTTGTTTCGGAACCCATTCAATGCAAACAAATAGACAATCAATTATTTCCTATTTAGAACATTATATAGATACAATGATTGTTGTTCCCACATCCTACCGTCACAATTAGGGTTGCCATATCGCCAACACTTATATCCCGACAGGCCAGCCTTTGATTTGAGTGAAGTGGCCGGACCTAATCAATATTTTATCATTTGGTCAGTATTAATATACGATTAACAACTACGTAAAACCGGACTGTTCTTATTATTAGTTACATTCAACTTGTCCGGACACGCATGCACACTGCCTACGTCCGGCTTTATCCGGACGCCTGGCAATGCTAATGCCAATGGAGTACAATTATAACAATTTATTATCTCTATCTTTACACATGACGATGGTATTAGAATCCCATACCGGTAACTACGCCTATCTGAGTTACCACTAAGCCCTACGTATAGACATCGTAATTAACACAATTAATAAAACTTCGAAATCTGCTGATTGCGTTTTTTATACCTTTAATTACCCGGATATCAATAAATTCGGTGTTGATCGTTTTGCCAAAAAGGTTGTATTAAAGTTATAACAATAATAATAGGTGTACGTTGAAGTTAGAGTGATACTGCCGCATTGCAGTAAAATAGGGACGGCACGACTGACTGTCGGCTCGCGCTGCGTTGCGAAGCTACAACATCGCGTTTCGTGCGGTTCGTGACAGTCCGATGGCACATTGGCAGGGTGGATGAGGGAGGGCAGCGTATCTATCTTTTTTTTTGTATAGAATAGGGGGGCAAACGAACAATCTGAGCCTCTTCCGAGTACCGACACCCATGAACATGCACATAATTACTATGCCGATGCGTTGCCCTCCTCCCCCCTCCAAGGGGCTAGCGGCTACTCACAAACCGCACGAAACGCGACACGTCGTGCCGGTCCAATTCCGTTGCATAGGAGGATGTGATGTCATGCACTATGCATGGTACTACCTCCTCCTATGTAGCATGTCACTACCTCTTCGTAAAATGTAAGTAACCTATATGCGTATGTTTATGAGCGTTTCCCCCTCGTGCTGTTGAAACGTACATTTTCTTAACTGGCAGAGGCGAGGTTAATCTGTTCGTTAGCAAGGTGATCATTCAAATCACTCGTCGATTTGTTTTATGGCAGCGCTTTATGTCGACTGACATGGAACGCTAATATGATTACGTGCTTTAATAAAGTATATAGACACGTGCTATGTAGAGTTCCCGGTGGCCCATTGGGAGGGGGAGGATGTAAGGAAGGCAACACGTCTGCGTGTTACTCGTACAGTGAGAGAGGTAGTGGCATGCATTGCAGCGAAATTTGGCCGGCACGACCGGCGAGGTTCCTCTCGCCCTCATAACAACAACGTAAAGTGACACCTTCGATATCACATTTCGTACAGTTTGTGAGTAGCCGGTGTCTCATTGGAGGGGAGGACGAAGGGACGGCAACGCACCGGCATACTCATTGTGCGGGTGATCATGGGAGTTGCTAGTCATAATAAATATTTTTACTCGTTTGCCCCCTATACTATAGAAAATATAGTAGTAGTCATCAAAACGCACCGTTCTTTTGTCCCATTATATCTACTATAGGAACTATGCATGGCACTAAATCCTCCTATGTAGCATGGCACTACCTTTTCCTAAAATAGATATACCAACAAATAGTAGAAATTATATGAAAAACCTTATTTACTCATCGAGCCATGATTTCCATCAAGAAATGTCAATACTTATCAGCTGTAACCTATAAATACAGGTTATTTCCAGCAACTTGGTGTTGTATTACAGGTGGGAACTACACGCTGAGTCACCGTGTCTCAAATTTGCGCCCTCTCGCCTCGTAATAAACACACTGTTTCTGCTTCACCGCAGTTTCGACTTCACCGAAAGCGAGGCAATTCAACAAAGGTTTTGCAAGCGATGTCGGGTTAAGAGGTTAAAGAGGTGTGTCGAAGTCCCCCAGCTCTTTAAGTCCGAATCCTTCGACTGGAACACTTGATTTACGTAAACCGAATGCAATAACTAAACAAATTTTTAATAAAAAAAAATAATAGTAAAAATTTTACTCATAACACATTTGTTACTCACACTACTCTACACTAAAACTACTGAACGGATTTTGATGAAACTTTGCAATTTAATAGCTCATGTGCCCAGAATGAACACATGCTATAGAAATATTATGTTTTGCATATGGTTTACCTGCAGTCCACGCTGACGAATTCACTAGCAGCTAATAAATTCATAATGTAAATCAATTGCAAGAAATCGATTGTCCTCCGGCCACACTACACAGATACCATGAAGTGTTTCGCCTCGTCAAGTGTCACGACTCCAGGTCAATAGGTCGCATCCTGCGAGTGGTGATGCGCCGCCGGGAACCAGCACTAGTCAATTAACTTAAATAAGATGCGCAAATCCACACCTACTTAAAATGTAACCTGACTTGTAAAATTGTAGATTTTCACCTTTATCAACGACACAGGATCTTCACGCCAATTTCCTAACGGACGATGGTATGTTAGGAAGGGAGAACAAAAAAAAATTTTGAAATAGTTAAATTCGGAAAACGAATACTTTCGGAAACATTGGAGAGAAGGAGGAAAGGACGCAAACGCATATTAATAAACATTTAAATATGGATGTTTATGGGCCTCAACAGTTATCAAAGGATTCCGACTGTATGGTGACAATATAGAAATAAAAATATATAATAGAGAAAAATAAATCAAAAGAAAGCGGAAATATCTTTTGCAGCCTGCAGTATTATCAGCTTTCGATATTACAGCGTGTGTGTGTGAGTGAGCGTTGAACAAAGCAAAGCTTTAGCAGCTTGTGACGAAGTAATATGTAACCTGGTGCTATAAACATAGAGTCACTTTCTGTTTGAATAATAAAATTGAAAAATCTGTGGCATTTTCAGTGAAAGATTATACAGAAACATCATTATGTGTGTAAAAAGAGAACTCACTGACATTATTAAACCATACGTTGACGAAGTTCAAAGCGATACAAGACTATCTTTTTATATTATAACAACGCCCACAGACATTCTCATAATTATTTTGCAGGTACATATGGGCGTCGTTATAATCCTTTCCTGTTCCTATCCAATGAACTACCAGAAGCGACAATGTCACTTTGCGGTATCATCTGAATGAGAGGTACCTCTCAGGTCTTGTCCAGACGATTTGAAAATGAACATGGCATTACCCATCATCATCAGTCAGACGACGTCCACTGCTGGACCAAGTCCTGCCCTAGAGCGCCATAGATATCGCGGTGAAGAGCCACTTACATCCAGAGGTTGCCCTTCTTTAACATAAAGTAATTAAATATTACAATTCATCCCGATGTTCACAACCCTGCGCGATGGAGACCGCGAGGCGCAGTTTATAATTACTTATAGGTTGTAACACTTAACTATGAATACGATATGTGTTATATTCATAAGTATCCCAACTTTCAAGTCAAGTGACATTTGTGTGCTGACCCAACATACGTGTCGTTTCGGTTTATATGTATAGTCTTACTTTTAATTATAAAGAGGGAATATTCGGTTGTCCGTGTATTTGTTTCTTTGCATTGAATAGGCTCCGTAACTACTGAACCGTATTGAAAATATTATTTTACCACTAGAATTCTACATTATCTATTATAAATGTAGGCTATGTAACATTTTCTAAAGTGACATGAATGATTACGAAAAGTTCGATGACTTAATAAAGGTGCGAAAAAAATATCTAATAAATCCTTATCTAGCCGCAGAAATGATTGACAACTAGCTTTTTTTATAGTATAGGGGGACAAACGAGCAATCGGATAATTACTATGCTGATGCGTTGCCCGCCTCCGTCGTCGTCCTCCAATGGACCACCTGATACTTACAAACCACACGAAACACGTCACTGAAGATGTCACTTCACGGCGGTATTATGTAAGCGAGAGATACCTGCTCGGTCATGACGGCCGAATTCCGTTGCATAGTTGGAGGTAGTGCCATGCACTGCACATGCCAACACTACATCCACCTATGCAGCATGGCACTACCTCTTCATACTACTTAGCAGTTGCATGGGTGTATAAATAACAAAATCATGCAGATTAAAAAAAAACAAGAATTCTAATAATTATAATGTGTAATGTTTACTTTTATCGTTCGTTTTTATGTAAATCTCGCACTAGTAATGTTGTGAAGCAGCCTGTGGTAGTCTATTCGTTGGACAACACTAGTTTGCGCTGCGCACATATAGAGGGGACTACGTGCATAACTTTGTAAACTAATGAAGTTATAAACATAAGTATAATCACTGCTTCGTATCACCGCAATACGGACAAAAAACAAAATATTAGAAACATAGAAGACAGTTTGTGTGTTTGGACGGATGTTTGTTACTCCTTCACGTAAAAACTACGGAACGGATTGGGATGAAACTTGGCAATGTTATAGTTTATGTACCATAATAACATATAAGCTATAAAATACTAACTTTCCTCGTGGTTACGTTATCCACGCTGACGAAGTCGTGAACAACAGCTTGTGAAATACAATAATACATTTCTTATAAGTAAACGGTACAAAACTGTGTAGTTAATTGTTATCTGCACAGCATCGCGATGTGAGGACCATTAAAGTTTTTGTTCAGTATTTATCGCATTAAGCTTAGATAATTACTGCAAATTACAATAACGTAAAGACAGTTAAACTTGTGTAGTTTTGAAATTTGTATTTCTCAGGAAATTACAAACAATATATCGATCGTAATGGACCCCCAGCGGTCGTTAGTTATATTAACGTTAAAAGAACGCAGTAACTTTACTTACCTGAGCCGATTTAATCACGCTACGACTTGGCACGAGAGCGCACAGGGCGGCGCGTCTGGGCGGGCGGGCGGCGGAACCGACACTGACACAGCTCTCCGAACTCTCCGTGAAACTCCCAGGAACCCCCAGCCAAACTCCCAGTTGAACTCTTCGAAGACGCTCCACCCTAGCTCTCTGCTTGCGCTAAGCGTAGCTGTGGGCATAATAAACTTTCCACTTCGTTAATCGTATCGCATAAAATAATAGTTGTATACGTTTAGCGTCGTGACGATAAACACCTCTTGATGGTTTTAACACTAATAAAACTATAATGAGCACGGCGATGACGTGCAGAACCTTTGAGTTTAGTTATAATTGAATATTTTATTAACAGAGGCACGCTATCAGTTATTAAAACACAATTATATGTGTTGGTGCGTTACGTCAGGATGACATATGGAGGGCTGTGGGACCATCCCAGGGGATAGGCTCTAGGTGAAGAGTACTGCGTGTATGATGGCAAGCCGTAACACATTCCTGAGGTACACACACAAGGTGTCCTAAGCTCATGCCCTCCGGGACCGTACTGGATGGTGCATGTGTCTAACATAGGCATCAGCTGTCATCATAATGCAGACTATGCAAATATCTTAACAGATATGCCACAGAGGGTACATAATAACGTTAAACCAAAATAAGAGGTAGTGCACAGTGCATTCCATTTGTATGCAGCCGAAATGGGCCGGCGCGCCCGGGGAAGTATCCCTCTCTCGCATGACTCCGACGTGAAGTGGCGTTGACTCTGTCAACGTTGCGTTACGATCGGTTTCCGTGAGTTCCGATAAGCCCAGATCCTCCCCCTCTATCTCATGGCAGCACGGTTTAATAATAGATTACCCCAGGCGGTTACTAGCAACGTAGAGGCTGGAGAATCCCTCCCTGGGCCTCCATGCTCAGGTCCTAAACCTGAGCCTGAATGTCAAGGCTGCCCCACGTATTCTGGTGTGGGCAAATCTGTGTTCTGTGACCGTGTTACTGGGTATACTATGTGCGAAAATGTGCTCCGGAGTTGGCTCCGGTATTGGCGCGCCTTTTCCGATTTTCTTACACTGTTGGCTTAGTCCCCAGTTTTTGGAAGACAGCTTTAGTGCACCCGATTCCTAAAAAAGGTGACCGCTCAGACCAATCCAAATTAACCCCTTTGTTTTCCAAAATTATGTAATTTATTATCAACTGCCAGCTCTTGCAATACTTAGAAGATCATCAAACAATTAGTGACCGCCAGTACGATTTCGTCCGTAGACGTTCAACTTGTGGTCTTCTAATTTGTTTAACGCACCGATATGCGGAAGCAGTTGAAATACGGTCTTTCTGGAATATGATTTGATTGGATCACTAGCTTCTTGACAAATCGCAACATAAAGTTGCGGTTAACAGCGTATGCTCCGCTCTTAAATTTGTCAACGCTGGTGTTCCCCAAGGCTGTGTTCTGTCTCCCACACTGTTTCTTCTACATATAAGTAACATGCTGCAAACTAGTGGCTTTCATTGTTACGGAGATGATAGTACTGGGGATGCTTTGTACACTAGCCGTGCCAATATTTTCCGGGAACACGTTAACCTATGTCAGTACAAACGTGTATCAGAAGTCGAGGATTTGTTATCCAATGTCTCAGAATGGGGCCGACTAAACTTAGTCTAATTTATCCTCCATAAGCCACAAGTTTGCGCATTTACCACTAAAAAGACACCCTTCGTCGTATCTCCTCTTTTTCAGAACATCTACCTATCGGCCGTAGTTAGTATTGAAATACTTGGTGTCGACATGTCGAGTAAGGTTAAGTTCCGCGGCAATTTGGAAACGAAAGCTAAGTTAGTCTCAAAGAAGCTGGGCCTGCTCAGTAGGGCAGTACTTCAATCCCATCGACCCATCGACTGCAACTTTACAAGGCGCAGGCCCGACCGCATATGGAGTTCTGCTCCCACCTTTGGGCAGGGGCCCCGCAATATCAGCTCGTTTCATTTGACCGCATACAAAGTAGAGCGACTCGAATCGTTGATGACCAAGTTGTTCCCAGACAGCTCGATAATTTGTCCTACGAAGAGATGTCTGTTCGCTGTGCGTCTTTTATCGTATTTTTCAGGGGGAGTGTTCCGAAGAATTGTTCGGCTTAATACCAGCAGCAGAATTCCATGTTCGGACATGGCAACAGAACTCTAAGTGCCCATCACCTTCATGTCCGTGAATCCACAACAGTGCAGTTGAAACGTCACTTCTTACCGCGCACAACTGTACTGTGGAACCAGCTGGCTCTCTCGGTATTTCCGAACCGATACGACTTAGAGGTTAGAGGTCTTGAAGAAAAGGACATACCTATTCCTTAGAGGAAGGCAATGCGTATGTAAGACGCCTAGTCTTACAGATTTGAAGGTTAAACTTAGACATAATTTTAATATTAAATATAAAAACATGTTAATAAGAGAAATAGATTCATTTCATAAAATCCTAGTATAAATAAATAAATGTTATCATTACTTAATACATTTTATGAAGCTACTTTGCCTTATAATATAAGTAAGTACCTATAATTAGAATCACATAACACTAATCAGAAATATGATAAAACAACGATTCAAGAAGTAGGTAACACTATTTACTTGGCATTATGTAGGCATTGGCCTTGGAAGGAACATTAAATCAATTTCGACAAATATTCTCGATGCAAGCAGCACATTTAGATTATCACGGATACGTTTCATCTGTCTTTAAATAAGGATCCATTCTTTGGGGTTATTCTAATGATGTGCATTCAGCTTTTAAAACGCAAAAACTTTGCATACGAATATTTGTAATGTTGAATATAATGAAAGATGAAAGCCACTATTTAAAGGACATAAAATATTACCTACTTATTCCTTGCTTAATACATCTGATAGGTCTGTACTATTCTTCGTAAGCCGACTTTCGAAGACCGACAATGTTTCACTCACACACAACGTAAGTAAACAGCGACTAGCTCTGTTTAGGTGTTTTGTGTTCAGCAATACAAATACATAACCATACACCCCTGAGCAGTCTTGATATGACACTTGCGTGCTTTATAAATATTCATTTGACTTGTTACTGGCAAATTGTATTATAACTTTTAAATGACAAATTGTAATAATGTAAAGAATAATTTAATTATACTCATTTACACATTATACTCTGTTCTTTTTGTGAATGTTTATAAATTTTAATAATTGATAAGTTTTAAGTAATGTTAATTAATATTGATATAAAAAAACAATGTTTAATTATTAAGAATTGTGCAAATGGGAAGGATGCATCCCGATAGTTCAATATTAGTTATAGTAACTACTTTTCTCTTGGCCGAGGGAACCAGGCCGTCTCCCCCCTCTCTAACGGGGGTTACAGCTCACGCGCGGTAGCCATAGTTGGCCGGGCCTGGTTGTCGGCCGGGGCTGGAAAATCTCGTTGAGCTGACTAGACAATTTGATTTGAACATCAACCTCACGGTACAAGAGAAAGAGTCTGATTACAGACAGACGGAAAGCGGAGCATTTGTTATTGAAGAAACTATTGCCGACCCACTTTTTCTAAAAAATAATTAGTTTTGTTGTTAAGTTAAAAACATAGTTCCTAAAAGAGTTCGCACTTCGTAGTAATGTGGCTTGTAAGGGTGGCTCTATGTGTGCGTAGTCCTGCCCTAGCGGATCGCAAAAAAAAATAGTACATCTTTGTGAATGTCAGAAATCACAATAAACAACATACCTTTAAAGATTTGCCAAGCCGGTGGCCCATTGGAGAGTAACGCATATGCATGACTATAATAGGGGCAACAGTAGTCGTGACAGGCTCTGTTTGCTCGTTATATAAAAATAATCGTTCCTAACAACGTTTCAGTAATATTGAGTTTAATTCGATTATGACTCCTGTTGAAGTCTCGCAGTTGCAGTTAGCAAAATAGGAATGTGTGTGTCAAATAAATTACAAATTCCGCTTTCACAGATTCCTGTTGGAGGTAAATATTAATTAACATGGAGCATTTGTGCGGTACTGAGGATTTAAGTAACGAATAACTTTAGTAGTAACATCTGAAACCAGCCTTTAGTTTGTAGACTAGTATAATGTTACATGAAAGGTCTGTAAACAGTTCTACGGCAAGGCTTTGTTTAGGTTTAACTTGTTATATGTGGAATGTTGTAAATGATTGGTAAACATTGAAATTATAACACTCAATATCCTTAATAATCCATGTTAGATATAAAACTTACTCCCCGTAATTTGTCGGTCTGTATGTACAAAATTTTCGTAAGGTCTACTAAACGGATTTTCATGCCGTTTTCACCTACGGATTGAGCGATTCCAGAGGAAGGTTTTAGTGTTGAAAGTGTCCGCTATTATTCACGGGCGAGGCTGGGGCGGATCGCTAGTAAATTATAAAGACCCTTGTTTAAATATAGACTACATTTTATTTTAAAAATCGACCTCTGTAGGAAAGGGAGGTGAATATTTGTAAGAAAGGACTGAACCTAGCTATTTTTTTTTCCCCCTTCATGACAGCTCTATGTTGACAGAAGCTCTATGTTAGCTGATTGAGACGAAAATATAAAATACATAAACGGATTTAATGCGCTACGCGAAAATTATAAGCATTGGCAATGTGAAAACATTTCATAAACATAATTTCTAACATTTTATTATAAATTAAACATTGTGTATTTTTGTTACAACTTTCCAGTTTAAACCTGGACGAATCATACTCGGTTTGAAAGTTTTTTTCGGACCTGAACTTATGCTGTGGAAGCGAAGAGAAGCCTTCATCGGATTGCTGTGAGTGCTCGTCAGGCGACAAGGCTAGGTTCGGAGCCAAAAAGGGGTCCGACTACCCACTCTCCCGTAGATGGGAGAGATGTATCCCGATATGAGAATGTTTAAAATAGCTAATATTAACCTGGCCAAAGATATCGCGGGTTCCCTCGTCCCCGCCTCCAACGTCGAGGGCAGCTCGCTCGCGATATCTAATATAGCCGCGGCGCCGACGTGATGAATGTCTCATGGAAAGGATCATGACAGGTTTGAAAGAGTGTGGTGGCTCATTGGGGGCTGTCTAATTTGTACCTTGTATATAGATATATATAGCCAGGAGCACACAGATGGCCAGCTGCACAGTTCACGGAGCGGAAAATCCCCTCCGCTGTGCGACTCAAGTGACGGAAATGGCGATGGCCGGTCGTCGGACTGCACACCAGCAGACTAGTAACTCGGCCGCTTCTCGCCAGCCTGTACACAACAGCGGAACTCTCCGTTGCTTTGCTGGCCGTTTTTTAACATTCTCTGTCACCATCTGCGTTGGGTTGACTCGACCTCTCGCTTACAAAACCTCATCTTTATAGTATAAGGTTGCGATCGTGCAATCGGTGCCTTTTGTTAACGTCAGCACCGTTACTATGATGTTGTACATCCCTCCTCCTGTAACTGGACCAATGGAGTAGTAAAACGCATAAAACGCTGTTAGCCGTCACTCTCCGGCTGATACCACAAAAAATAGCACACGTTATTGGACTTCGAATCATGGAAAAGGTGACTGCGGAACTTTGAATTTCGGAAGTGAGTCAATTTGGGTGGAAGGAAGATGATCGTAGACTATTCGAGTTGCTGCTAGCCCGATGGTCTGTTGTGGGAAATGTAATAGCATCGCCAACAGGAGCAGGCCCCACCGAAACATATATAAAAAATATGTGGAACAAATGTGCAAAGGACGTCGGCCCAGAGACGAGAGCTGTACCTACTGCATGCGGAATCAGACCGGGTGTTTAAAGAGTTGCAGCTGGTGGGCTGACATGAGGCATCGCTTCACCCTGCGCACACCGAGCTGCCGTGAACGTAATTGAGGCTTATTTGCCAAAGTTCTTTATAGCATAGAGAAGAAACGAGCAAACGCAAAAACATCCGAGATCACTCCATGATGTATTGCAGCTGAATCGGGCCGGTACGACCGGGAAGGTACCAGTCGCTCAGACATCTTCGGTGTCGCGTTTCGTGCGATGTGTGATTAGCCGATGGCCCATTGGAGGGAAGAAGGAAAAAATCTTAACTAGAAACACCCATTAGCATACGTAAAAAGATGTCTTGTCCAAGATCCGGGTTAACCTCATCCGCCTAAGACGGCTGAGGGCTACCGTGAGGTTTTAGTGGGATAGGATCCTCCTATGAAAGGGAGTTCAGAATCCCCACACCTACCCAGGATGTGCTGATGCGCGTTAAAAGGTTTCCTCACGGTATTAAAAAAAAAGATGTGTTGTCCACCTTCACCCGACAAGTAGTATTTGAGGTAGGCGGTCTGTACCATACGCGCAGAAACACAGAATAGCTAGACATCACTTGTGCGATAAGTATTACTTGAGCGGGAGGTACCACCCGGCCGGCTCGATAATGCTGCGATGCTATCTTTTGCTTCGATCTCATGCTCGCAGAACTGAACATTGAACGATATCTCGATACCTGCAATCACCTACTGCAATGTACGCTCAAAAATCCCTGGAAATTCCCACTCTGGTTTGGTTCGAACAGTCGTATGTGCCAGACAAAGCATCCTCCTGCAGCTGCGATGAAATTCATTACAAATGGAACAGAAATGTTCCCAGTCACATAAAACATCTCATACGCTTAGAATAGCGCCAAAATTGTTTAGATCCTGCGCGGTCTATTCCTGACCACTGGTCAACGGATCGTGGGCGCCTGGTATGGCCTAACGGACGATCTATGCAACGGTGTACATTGTACAGTCTATTATGTACTAGCATTTTCCCGCAAGCTGTTAAATAAATATTAATAAATAAATATTAATAAATAAATATTAATAAATCTGTAATAGGAATTCATCCCAGTCGATTAAGTTATTAGGTCGCAGGTACTTTGCACAGGTGCTTTGCGCAGCTATATTTGTGTGAAACCTCGAATACTTATGAATTTTTGATAGCTTGTCCGTAAATCCGTACAGGAGCATAACTAATGGGTAACGTGTAGCCCAAATGACATACGGCCCAGTCAGAGAAGTGACAATTTTCAGTTGCCGACGTTAGGTGATAAGAGCGCCACGCCAAGGTACCTAATGAGGTACCACCACTGGCTCTTGCACTACATGAAATTTTATATTCACAAATCCTAATTGAGGTTCTTTTTGGCACCTGAGCCTATGTTGCGGGAGCAAAGAGAAGCCCATCACAGTTTCATCGGATCGTAGCCTAGGTGAGTCAACTTAGACGATTCATTGCTAACATTTTTTGAAGATTTTCACGTAAACTGTGTGTTTACGTTGCTATTTTCTATTTAGATTGAGCACCCGTAGGTACTGGTCGGATAGTGAATTGACTTGGTCACACGTTACTGCGGCCGCTATAATGGAAATGTTACACAGCCTATAAGTTAAGTCGAGCAGAGTTACATCAGTGCGACAGTTCCCTAATACCAACTCAGTAAGTAGTCCGAATATTTATAGATACAAGTCATATATAGAGATAAGTCAGAATAAATATTTTTAATTATTAAAAAAAGTGGTTTCCTGAGACCATTGATGCAGCATGGCATCTCTTGCGGCAAAAAGAAATGTCTACGGATCCTGGGTGGAAGTGGTGGAAGGGCTCAACACATGAAGTATTCCACCGATTACAACCTCTCTAGACGTCGCGATAAGCGACAGGCCATCTCGATAGCCAGCTGAAACGTCTGGCAAGACAAACATTTATATGTGTCGAGGTCTCAATTCACTACTCCTTAGTGTAAGAAACACGAGCCGATAAACTAATTTATTTAGGAAACTCTTCCAGTTTACTACTAACTAAACCACGTATGCAAGGCACACAATATGGATATAACATCTAAGCGAAATATTTGATGTAACATAACACTATCAAGTATTCATACCACTGACAGATGGCAGGGAGCCTCCCCCACCACCCGTCCCCCGAGAACCCTTCTCAAACACGGCGTCTACTGATCATTTCACTGCGAGTTCATTTGTAAGACCATTGTCGACAATTTTGAAAGGAATTGATAACTTTTTCACGTATTTACTTATAGACTGCGCTAGAAGTGTAATGTTCTTGGGTGTATACAATGTAGATTTCTGAGTTATCTGTTTCAGCCTCAACAGTAAGAGACAGTGCCATTGCAGCAGAAATGGCCCGACACGACCGGGAAGGTACCTCTCGCTCACATGGCACCTGTGTAAAGTAACAGCTATGCTATCGCGTTTCGTGCGGTTTGCGAGTAGAGATGGCAATAACGGGTACATCTCATTAAATAATCTGCTGTGTTATTCTTAAACAAGAGTAATTGTTAAATGGTATCCGTTATAATTTGTGAGTAGCCCGGGCTCCATAGTAATTATGTGGATGTTCAAGGACGTGCGTAGTTGTAAAAAAGCGATTTATCTTTTACCCCCCTATTATATATAAAATATAGTTTGATGTATAGTTACATGCCGTACGGAGCCCCCGTCGCGGGCCCCTCCAACAATAAAAGATCCCTCCCGAGGGAGGCCCCAGAGGCCATGGCCACGGAGGAGCAGACGTCCCGAAGGGAGAAGCGCCCCCCACCCATCGTCGTCCACGACAACAACGCGTGGATGAGCATCACCAGAGTAATTGATGACCAGTGCATCAATTACGTGTCAGCGAGTGCCTGCAGAACGGGCATTCGTATTAACACGGCATCGTCCGGCGAACACCGCCGCTTGACCGCCCTCCTACTCGATAGAAATATCGCGTATCATACGTACGCTCTGGAGGATGAACGCCTCCTACTCTTCGTAGTCAAGGGAATCCCGAAGTAGTTCCCCAAGGAGCGAATGTTCGACGACCTGAGGGACCAGAAGATTCCCGTGCTGGAGGTACATCGGATGTACCGAAACACGAAAAGTGGGTATACCACCACCGCGAATTTGCCATACAACATGGTACTTGTCATACTGCCCCTTGTGCCTGAGAAAGGAAATACATAACATAAGGGCGATCTGCGGCCTTACGGGATTCCGCACCAGGGCAATGCCACCGCTGCCAGCTGTATGCGCACTCAGCCCGGAATTGCCAAGGGCGCCCGAGGTGCGTC
>JAFELO010000003.1:385610-483458 GCA_017140195.1 Eumaeus atala | reverse complement strand
AAAAGTCTTCCGTAATCAGTCGGAACTGTTAGGGCTGGACAAGTGCCGCCAATCAGTAGGTCCCTCCGAAAAAATAAAAAAATCGTTACATTAGTCTTCATAACGTGAGTGATATTGGTTAGGAGAATGTCACAATTTAATATAAAACAATTTGCACAGTCCCATAAGTAGTGCGATTGTAGTTACAAATTGAGCGGAATACAAAGCGGAGTCGGAAATATGAAGTATATAAAAGAATCCTGATAGGATCAATTATTATCTCGGGTATCACTATTACTTTAATAGAGATTTTAATTTTTATAGGGCTTAAAGAATAAGAGAGTGGTTCTCACAATCAAGCCGATCCGTTACACTACAGAGAGCGCAATGAAACATGCATTGAAACACACACTCGAATATCCTAACATTATATTGATTAAAAAACCCGTCTGTCTAAAATATATTTTGATGTACCCAGCACTAATCGCGTAGTCAAACTAAAATATATTTTTATTTACACAGCGTCTATCGCCTAATCAAAGTAAATATATTTTGATGTACCCAGCACTACTCGCGTAGTCAAACTAAAATGTATTTTGATGTACGCAGCACTACTCGCGTAGTCAAAGTAAATATATTTTGATGTACCCAGCACTACTCGCGTAGTCAAACTAAAATGTATTTTGATGTACACAGCGCTACTCGCGTAATCAAACTAAATATATTTTGATGTATCCAGCACTACTCGCGTAGTCAAACTAAAATGTATTTTGATGTACACAGCGCTACTCGCGTAATCAAACTAAATATATTTTGATGTATCCAGAACTACTCGCGTAGTCAAACTAAAATGTATTTTGATGTACACAGCGCTACTCGCGTAATCAAACTAAATATATTTTGATGTACCCAGCACTACTCGCGTAGTCAAACTAAAATGTATTTTGATGTAAGCAGCGCTACTCGCGTAATCAAACTAAATATATTTTGATGTACCCAGCACTACTCGCGTTATCAAACTAAAATGTATTTTGATGTACGCAGCGCTACTCGCGTAATCAAACTAAATATATTTTGATGTACACAGCGCTACTCGCGTAATCAAACTAAATATATTTTGATGTACGCAGCGCTACTCGTGTAATCAAATTAAATATATTTTGATGTACCCAGCGCTACTCGCCTAATGAAACTACAATATACTTTGATGTAGCCAGCGCTACTCGCGTAATAAAAACAACCAATGATTGTAACGGTATCTCATACCGTTAAAACTCGTCGAACCGTTCAGGCTGTGTGAGGAAACAGAACCACACATACATACATACACATGCTGAAAAATCATTGCCCCTTTTCTGACACAGCAGCCTAAAAACACAGCCCAAACGCAGTCGCGCAGAAACTAAACGCACCGTAGGCCTGCCGAAATATCTTAACCCTGTATAAGTTACCTTCGTTAGCCGTTGCACATCCCGAAAACGTTGAAACCTTCAAAACACGGACAGATACAAGAGCACCTGTACAGTCAGTGTCGGATTAGCCACAAGATTAGCAACCCGCTATAAAGTGTACATGACCTGCAGAGCATATAGAGCCTATAGTAATCTTAAAATCAAGGAGCCGACAGAATATGCTACAGGCCGAGCACTAGCTTAACTCGGCACCGTGTAACTTATTATTTTTCTTACTGTATATAAAAGCAAGCGATTGCCGATGCTCACAAACAGCCGCAACACCGAGATTTGCAGTTGCGTTGCCTTTGAGATACGGGTAAGTTATGTTCCATAGTATCTTATTTTGATATCAAAGATAAGACTTGCGAGTTGCGTCCTTTACGTATTAAAGCCCAATTTATTCTGGAATGACTCTAAATGATTCCTAATTACGAGCTGACCTCCGACTTATTGTTCTGAAGCTAAATTATAAACTTGAGCGCCCACGCTTATCCGCTTTATACGGTATAATTTAACTGCAAACCTGCGCTTTAAAACAAAAGTGTTACAGCGTAGTTTTTCAGTGCTGGACTGCTAGTGTTTAGTAGAAATTTAACACTAGCAGTAGGTCCCGGCTTCGCTCGGATTTCACACAAAATCTGGCAAAATATCATTGATTTACAAAAATACAAAAATTTCGGCCTCGTAAACAATACACGTCACCTACCTACTATGACAATAAATTCAATGTATGGCAGTACGTCTGTCACGACAGCTAGTTATATTATTAGTTATATTATTAGCTAGTTATATATTATAAAAATTTCTACTTCCAGATATGGATTTACTTTTACAATAAAACTACCCTTACGGATTTTATCGCGGTTTATTTAATTATTTAAGTAACCAGACATTTCAAAGGCTTTGGAGCAACTGTCACAGTGGAGCAATTAAACAAACCGCGATAAAATCCGTTAAAGTAGTTTCATTGTAACGAACAACATTCGCGTAAACTTAAGATATCGATAAGGATTTACTTTATATTTTCTTCACACCTTTATTACACCTTACATGTTTTATACCGTCATAGAAAATATATAGGAATATGACCTACGTTTCTCACAGATAATGTACAATACTAGTAATAAAATATGTTTTCAATTCGGTACAGTTATTTCGGATTATATTCAATGCAAACAAACAAACAATCAAAAGTTTCCTCTTTATAAAATTAGTATAAAAATTTATAGGTATACCTACACAAAGGCCACGGCCTAGTTAAATGGTCCAAGTCAGGATTTGATTCTGAAGTTCAAGCAGAGGAAGACCGCCATTTGTAACTTTTATAGTCATAGAATAAATTTGATTTGTTAATGTCACATGCAACAAAGTAGGTACGAGTAACAGCAATGTTCTCATTATTATTGCTGGCGCCAGTTGCTTCCGCTTTTCGTTTTATCAGCTCGATCGCGGGACCTCGTGCACACATGTAGATCAAGTGCATTACGAGGAAGTACGACAGATGTATTTAACATTAGGAAGGTTAAATACATCTGTCGTACAGATCTTCACCTGTGCGTATACACCCAGTAGGAAATAGGCGGTATTTCTCCAGATGAGTTTTTTTTGTATCTCAATGCATAATGTGGCCAATGTCCATAAACAACTGCATAAGATTCTACAGATGTATTACCTCCCTACATACCTGGTGAACGAGCCGCCGTCCTGCCAACGAGCTAAAGATGACCTTAGCTCCTCAAATTCTTTTATAAGTAGTACCATAAAAAGATTTGAGAATATTTTATATGCATTAGCCCACTATACCACTAATGATGTCTTAAATAAGACTGCAAAATAAAAACTTACAAAGATGTGTATTTTAGAAAATATTTAATTAAAAGTGGGACCATTTTGAAAAAAAAATACTATTTGGAAAAACTGCTTGCTCCTTTCAAATAGAAAGTCTTTAGGACCAATATTAATGCCTCCTGCGACTAGTGGTGACAAAGAAACTGTTCTCTTAAGTCTCAAATGACTGAAAATTTAGCTTACTTTAAAGTGTCCGTAATATATGCTATATTGTCTGTAATATATATAACTATACCAAACAGAACGACTCTTCGCTGAGATACATATTGAGCAAAACCGAAATAAAAAGGAAAATTCCTGCTTTTTCACCACACCGACGTAAGCACCTTGAATGAGGCAAATCTTATTTCTTCACTTTGGCTACACCGGCACGCTGTGGGGTAAAAAGGTACTGCTACTATCACAGATTATAAACTCAACTAATGTTTTTCTGGCACATTGTTAGCGTTTTAACTAACGATCTCAGGAATGAGTAGGGAGCACTGACCGGGACACCGAGGGCACCAGGTGACCGGTGTTATCAGCGTCACTGATGACAAACGCGTTTAGAAAACCACTTAACACAAAATGTACGAGATGCCAACACTAAAGTGGATTTTATCACACTAAGAGACGGTTTTACATGCCGCTATTAAACTTCCCTCTTGTCTATTAGGAACTTAATTGTAATTAAACAACAAATTTGGAATTTACCGGTTTCCGCTGGGAGTAATTAATTAGAAACATATGTGATAGCTAACCACTAAGTTTGGATAATAAATCTAAATAATGTTATCTCTAACGAATTTGGATTAACGGGTAAAGTGATCCAACGGACGTAATTCAAAATGAAAATCTACCTCGACAAACTTCCAATCGTTCTCGTTGGACAGTAACGTACTACACACTAGAACCATACGGCAGATAATCGTAATGAAGCCATGGGAAATCTCACGTGGAAAATTACCATAATGTTTTCATTGTATCAGATGGTTGACAAAAATCAAATTAATGTCAATGTTGATTCAGTGGATAGTTTACTTGTACCACAATATCAAGGTACAATAAATTGAGCGTGATTTAGGAATACATACGTAAACATAGTTGCAATGTAAGAGAAACCGGTTAAGTGCGAGTTGCGCGCGTGCACAGGGCTCCGTACAAGATTTTGCAATAAATGACATTAGATGTGATGTGAGTTAGAGGACTTACAATTAAAATTGTCGAATTTATTGCCGGCTACTCACAAACCACTCGAAATATGACAGCATAGCCAAAACTAACGGCGGTGGTGGTATCTAGGTACGGAACCATAGTTATCACAAAGTTTTCTATATAGACCTCTCTAAATAAAAATAGTAAAAGTACTATTTTTATTTTTTTCCATTTTCATTAAATTATATCTCTCAAGTTTCGTTGGCTTCGTTTTCGTAAAGCTCTCATCACGCATTCATCAGATTACTCCCCAAGTCAAGCGTACATAAAGAAATTTAAGTTAAAAAAATGTGGTATGCATACCACAATTTTGTGCACTAAGTTAAAACGTATTTAAGAAAGAAAGTATCCCCCACCATAGTTCAAGCCATCGTGGCGTTGGGGCTTCGTAGCCTGGGATGATCCGAGTCACCTTGGGCGAAGCCAGTTGAACCGAGGAGGTGGTTGCTCATTGTACCAGTCTTATAAGAGGGGACAAAAAAGCGGGGAGAGGAGGCGCTCTTTCTATCCCTCTTATAAGAGGGAACAAAAGAGAAAACTTAGGCGGCGTTTTTGCGCACGGGGCAAGGAGCGTGGATGGGAACTTCACCCCATTGCACTATCCCAAAGTAACCTTACTTACTTTGGGACCGTGGGGTTTTCCTGTCGTGCGGGACAACCCCATCTGTGGAGGTGAAGTCGGTCTCTTAGGGGGGCTGACTAGCCGTCGAGGTGCCCTGATTATTTGTTGTTCCGGGGCACCTCACCAAAGGCGGCACTGATGGCACACGCAGTGTTTTTTGTGAGTATTCGGCGCTATAATGTGCCGCGAGCCCACTGGACCCCACCTAGGGCCAGTGAAGACGAGTAAATATGTTTCACCGCGTCAAAAAAAGGTAAGTACCTATTAAAAAAAGAAAGTTGCTAGCTAAATGTTTATCTTTATGTCGGTATTTACATTATAAAAGTGGTAGGTAAATATTTTATTTAATAATAAGCTGGTGTTTTAAAATTGTTAAAATTTAGTTTCAAACATGTCAATCAGTATCGATACTTTTTTTTTTTTTGTTTTGTTGTCAAAACTATAATTGACAGTGACAGATGACAGTTTCATTTGATTTACTAAGAGACAGTTGAGAAACATTCAAACTTTTGCCACCCTAAATTTATTTTGTTAAGTAATTGTAGTGACGAATTTGTATCTTAAGTTAAATATATATTATATACTAATTTTTTTTGTCCTAGTTTCTTTTTTCCTTTTTTTGTATATTGTTCTCTTTTTGTAGCAATGATTACTAGTAAACAGTTAACTTTTGCTCGATTTTATATTGTTTAGGAATGGTGAGTTTCACAATTAATTAGGTGGAATTTACATTAATATTTTGTGTATTTTTATTTCTAGGTAAGAATAGTTGAATGAACCTAATATATTTAAATTGGGTAACCTCTTAAACTATAACATTTATATATTTGTATTAGTTGCTAAATAATATTTCAGTTAAACAGAATTGGAATATCTATAAACATTTATACATGGAACATACTTATTTAATATGTATGCAAGTATCGATGATAATTTAGATAACAGTTTTTCCTCCTACTCATCGTCCAACAATTTTGGAAGTGCAAATAGTGTATCTACTTCCTTTCCTCTTACTTTGATTCTTGTCTGTGTTCCACAGTTATCGCAGTAACTTCAATGTTGTACATATAAATGCGCAAAGTGTTCCCAGACACTATTCCGATATGTTGTCATCTTTTAACAGCGTTGACACCGATGCAATTTTAATTTCAGAGTCATTTTTAAAACCATCTCTTTTATCTACACAATATGCAGTACCTATATGTACATATACGCAATAACAGGATTGGCAAAGGGGGTAGCAATATATCTTCGCTCCGATATTCAGTTTAATATTGTCAACCAGTCTCCTTCACATTATACTGAGTATCTTGCTGTTCTAACTATCTATCTTTACTATCTTTACACTACAATAAACTGTTACTTATCGTTTTTATAGTCCCAATCTAAACTTCTACTAACTTCGATGCCTTTGACAATTTACTGAGTAATCTATGCATATCATATCGACATGTCATCATGATGGGAGATTTTAACACTTGTCTGCTAAAAAATAATTTGCGTGCTCGTAAACTTCAATCTTTACTATCTTCTTTCAATCTTCACATCATACCTACTTCTACTACTCATTACTTTCCTAACTGTGCACCTTCTTTATTAGATTTAATGGTCGTATCATCTACTAATAATGATTCTATACATGGCCAGATTGCTACCTCCTTCTCATATCACGATTTGGTATATCTTATCGCATTCGGACCCCAAAACTTAAACCACAAATTACCTTACTGCATACATATAACAAAATTAATCTGAAGAAATTTCATCATGGAATAAGTAGCTCCCATATACTAGATTTCTCTTATCTGTGAATTTAAAATGCGGTTTGTTTTGTGTACATAAATTATGAAATAAAAATAAATAAATAAAAAACACGCCCCAAAGCATATTATTGCTGCATTGAAACATTACAATTATATGCAGCACCATCAACAGATTACCAACAGGTAATTTTATGTAAATTAAATATCTCTTTATTGCCTCAATTTACAATGTAGTCAAAAGGTCGTACACAATAATAAACCGCTACGTTCAGTCCGCTCCGCTATATGTTAAGACTATTAAGTGCAAGTACCCATTTGCAAAAAAAAATATTGCTTTTATCTCATCCTTTTTTTTTACATAGTGAACCTACCTACCAAGAGTTTGGACAAACACTAGGCTGTTTGAAGTGTTGACAGTTTGTTTATTATTGGAATCTTACTTAACTTTGTAACTGAATGCATTACTAATGTTTCTACACATGTCAGATATGAGTACGTCCAGCCATGTGAAGTAATTAGTCAAATAAATGCATTAGCAGATAAGCTTAACTTGAAAACATTACTTATAGAAATATTTTTTCAAGCATTAACCATAGAGGTTAGTAACCATATGAGAGAAATTGTTTAACTGCAGTTTTTACTTTTCCAGAACTGCTGGTGAAACGGACGGAAACTCAGTACAGCTTCATCACATTTATGTACAACATCAAATTTGTATTAAAAATGTATATTCCACAGCTATTAATAGAAAATCTCAATTTTTTTTTCTCAATCATCACAATAATAAATCATGTAATATATAAATCAAATTCTTTATTTCAGGTTTACACCCATATGGGTGTAATTGTAATTGTAATAATATTATTACAATTACAATGAAAAGTGGATCCTGTACAACAATCGGAAACATCAACATTGTTGAACCCAGGTAACTAACGAATTCCTGTCCCAGGCAAAAAGTTGGCTCCGAAAAAGATATGGATGTGCCACACTTGGGTGGTGGACAAGGAATAGCACATTCTTTTTTTTTTTAAGATTTGGACAATTCTTACTAGGGAAAAAGTGCAACTCTAACGAGGCAGTCCAAACTACCTTAAAAAAATTACCGATTCTTGCTAACACTTGTGTTTTTTGCGACTACCTGTTAAATGGAGAAAGTGCAGGATAGTAATGTGGTTCAGTTCCTTCATTAAAAACATTAATTTCTTAAGTGATGACCTAATACTAAGATTGTTATTTATCACTCAAAAATTGCTCAAAAATGTATTCAAAATAATTTAAACACATTGGGTTTTATATTTTATTCTTATAATAAAGCTGGATTATTTAGATCCTTGATGGATACAACATCTGAAACAAAAAATATTCCATTTTAGTATTGAAATACCTACTAATAATAGCAGTATTAGAGAAAACAAAGTCAGTAAAATTTTGTCCACATTCAATTCAGGTTTCAAATGTCTAGGCATCATTTAAATTGTAACATATGGGTGCCAGTAGTGGCAAGTTGTCTTGCAGTCGAATTAGGCTGGTAAAACAGAAAAGTGACAGCAACGCTGTTTTATATTGCAGTGAACAAGTTAACAGTAGCCCATTATATGGGGAGGCGAGGAGGCACCACATCTGCACAATAATCCTGCAGCTGGCTATGGTCTGTAGTCATCAAGTATCCTAATTGCTTGATTGTTCTCTTATGCCGTTATTGTATATACCATTTTTGTTCAATTAAATACTGGCATAGAAGTTTTGTGAGAATGACAGTGCAACAAGTAAATCAAAATCAGACATTATCATCGGTGGGCTTGGGTATTTTTCTTTTCAATAAATGTAACCTACTATATGGTGGTGTGTGGTGATAAATTTCATTATTAATCACAATCAATAATAATTAAATATAATAATTAAATATCAATAATAATTAAAATCATTAATAAACTCATAAGTAATAGTTATTTAACTTATGAGGCATAGAAAAATTAACATAGCCTTATGAGGATATTAGAAAAGAAAATGCATAAAATCCAATTAAACCATACCACTCGTATCCTGTGGCCCATAGCCTGGGCTGGGAGATTGGATTTGAAGCGTGCTCGCACACTGCCAGAGTTGCCATGTGGCCTGGTCACCTTGCCCCAAATTGCACGCAACTTGGTCTTCTTTCCACGGGGTCCTCCGGGAATGGGTGTCCTTTTCTTAGCTCTGTATACATATACACACTTCTTGCCTGCATAGAACATGGCATCATCACGGTTCTTAGCACCCTCAAGCTGAAATTTAAAATTAGTATATCAATAAACAAATTGCTGCAATTTCTCAAATTAATTGTTATTTAATTAAACAATCAGTAAAACTTTGACAACACAGTTGTTCAGGTTTCAAATGTCTAAGTCATCATAAAGTGAAGTTAAATCCAAATGCTACAGCTTTACCTATAATTAAGGTAATGGTTGAAAATACAAGTTTGATATAATATTTCATCAACATCATCATCATTAACAGCCATAATCGGTCCACTGCTGGACATAGGCCTCTTCAATTCACACCAAAACAGCCAATTTCCTGCTACTCACATCACAATATTTGTGTTAATGTAATTATATAATATTAGTGTCATTTCACAGGAAATGTGAAAATTATTTACTATTCAATTGCCATCAAGTCAATTTAATCTTATCAAATGGTTATTAAGATTAAATTGACCTTAAAAATTAGTAAAATTTACAACATTTATATAATTTATTTATATAAAAGAAACAAGGTATTTTTGTGGTCTATTTTATACAGTCACAACACTATGTCTCGCCAGTCACAGCCTGTACTGTCTATATTTTATTCCAGAAATTAAGGTTTATTTTAATCTTTATTTTATTTAGTAATTTCATAGCACAGTCAGACAACTTTTGCTTTAAAATAACATTTACACATGTGATATTTTTGGCATGTCTTATAAGATGACAAGTAACACGTCTAAATATTAGGAATTCTAGATTAGCCCCAGCCAGGAATCAGTTTTTTCAGCACAAGGAGACAAAAAAATATACATTTCCACCCTGTAAATGGCATGGAAAAAATATTGAGCATAAGATGTTCAGGTCCAATGATGTTACAATATACTAATAGCACTCACCACTACTCATCTAAGAAATATCAAAAACCAAATGAAAAACAGAGGACTGCTTAGTAACATATCCAATGTAAGGAGTATGTAAACAAATGCACTTAAGATTTTATATTATAAAAGAATATTGTATCCATTTAACATTTCATGTGTGAAATAATTAACAAATGAAAAGTTCGTCTAATTATATTTGCAACCCTGACATGCAGCCACATTTAAATTAAAAGGTTGCGTGAAGACTTACTATTTTTGGAGTCATTATTCAATTTAATGTATCAAGGACAATTTATCCCTCGTCATAGACGGGATATTTGTTTGAGTATATTGACATCTATCTACTATAACCTAAAAACAATAACAATGATAGTTATCCAAACATGATAAGTAATATAAATGAATAAAAACCAACCAACCTTTAGAAGAGCTGTGTTTTCATGCTGATTGCGGAGACCACGCTTGTATCCTGTGAACACTGCCTTGGCGTATAGTCTGCCGTGGCGAGGTTTAGAAGACACTTTGCGGATAGCCTTCTGAGGTTCCGCGGGTGCCGCTGGCGCAGCTTTAGCTGCTTTCTCCTTAGGAGCCTTAGTTTTAGGCACCTTTGCCTTAGGCGCAGTTGACGGCGCGTCTGCCATTCCTATAAAATTCACTATTTTAAATCCAACAAGATCTTAGGTTAGGTTGTCATACGCCTTTCAAATCACTATTTATCATTTCATATATCACAAATCCATAAGCCAAATCTGTAAAATACGATTTCCTTCAACTTATATATTTTAAAAATAAGTATATTTAAGTGAAAACGATTATTTTTCTAAGAATTAAACAAAAAGATTTAAACACTAACCGGACGATCTTGATTCTAAAAAGAAAAAGACGGTGTTGCCAAATCATTAACTAGAAATTGTACCGGATCGGCTGTCATAATGACATTTCGTTATTGTTGCCAATAGCTAATTTTATGGCAAAAGTTTTGGATAGGAATATAAAATTTACTATGAAGTCGAAGCTCGTAATGAACACAAACAAATTAGATCTTTCTTTATGTGGAAAAGGAGTACCGATGCCCATGAACATACACACAATTGATGAACATTAACCATGAACGCATCGGCGTGATGCGTTGCCCGCCTTTCCTTGTCCTCCCAAATGGGCCACGGGCTATTCACATAGCGCACGAAACGCGACGCTGAAGATGTCATTTTACGGCGGTATTATGTGTCCGAGAGGTACCTCCACGGTTGCCTCAATTCCGCTGCAATGCAGCATGGCACTACTTCTTGCAAAAGCCAGCTCCAGCCATTAGTTAATCAATATTACCTATTAGCCTAGTATGATCAAATGCAAAAAAATAGATTGATTAAGAAAACAATACGATGGCCTATAACTGCGAATGGCCGTCTAGGTTAACTGAAAATGAGAGATACGTTATTATTTAGTTAGAGAAGTATGAATAAAAATTAAGACACATAGTAATCCATATTTTATTTTGTTTTCTTTTTCGACTTTAGCCTTTTAGGCTGACTATCAATAGTGCTAAATTTATTACAATTTTTATAGTTCTCATGGCAAAATATTCATTTTAAACCATTAAAGTATTGTTAGCGTAAAAAGGGGACGTTTCATTTTTGGCCCGCATGTTGTACTCATATCAAATACATTTTTTCTCTTCTTTTATGCCGTGTATTGCCATACTAAATGTAAAGCCATAATCTATGACAGTTAGGCCATCAAAAATGTTACGTTCTGTTTTGTTATCGTTAAAGACTTCATTAAATATTATTTCACACTGGAAATGCCTATTTAGCTATTATAATTAAAAGTTAATTGATAGTATTTATGTTTTAACATGCATTTCGGTCAACATCGAATGGCTTCACCGATTCGATTTCAAAAATGAAACCTAATGGAGGCCTGAAAGTTCATTCTAAGTGATTCCATGTTATAAATATATATTTCACCTTTTTAAGTTATTTGTTTATTTTTATTTATTTGGGAAACATACAATGTTAACATTGCAGTGACAAAAGCATATGCTTTTATATATGTAAGTGTATATACACTTACATAAATAAACAACGTTCCAACTAATCACTCAGACATGTTAAAATCCTAGCAATCTAATACAAAGTAGCAAATGTGTAGACAGTTTAGTCATGTACAATATACGTATAGAAAGCATTGGGTACACACATATATTCTACCTTTGAAACCTTTTATTGAATTTATACAATATAAACACACTTTGGTAATGCAAGGTTAAGCTTGCATGGTTTACGGGTACTGTCAGTTAAGAGTTATGGCAAAGTTTTAAAACTTGCACTAGTAAACACTTGCATAGTTTTTACCAAATATGTTTTAGTTCACTGATAAAACACTTGGCGAAAATTATAGTTGTATAATTTTCGCATACCGAGGAAACGGCAGGCATGCATCAGCATGATTCTAGTTCTGCGGATATTTATGTGCATTAACTAAAATATTAGTTTTTCACACCTTATGTTATAATAAAAACTTTGTGATAATTTGTAATAAGATTTGCCTTTTTCGTATGAAGAATTAAATACATATTAACTAATTTACAACTCAACTGGCCAAATTCTAAACCAGCTCCCTAATATAGAAGACGCAAAAATCTTCGCTAGTCCAATGAACAGTGGGGGTGGGAGCAATAGCGTCGCCAACCAGTAGTAGGTTCCGCCGAAAGGATAATTCGCTACTGAATATCATGATTGAAATGTTGGTATTGTTACGCCAATGCTAAGTGATAAGCAGCTAATGATCAATGTTTTTTTAGAAAAGTGCTGATTTCACTTTTGTTATATACTATAGGCATTTTTAAGCATTTTATATAGTGTAGTGGCAACAGAGCACTAGGAGACTTGAAGACTACCGACTTTAGAGACACTATAGATAGCGAAGGGAAGAAAGAGAAAGCAAAACGTGATTTAATCTCTCCCTCTCTCTTTTTCTTTTTCTTTTTGGGTAATGCGTATAAGAGATTAGATAAACAGAGATTATTTCTTTCTCACCTTCCTTCTCTATTCCCCAGGACGCCCACTCACTGACATATAAATGCCTATGGCATCCCTTGTCTAAATATAATATGACCTTGTCTATATATGGTATGAGGTATAAGCCGTTTTATTAAAGACAATAAATAACCTTAAGTGGTGAAACTTTCAGCTTTCTCACTCATAAACTATTGTCTTCGTCATATTTACTAACCTGTAGCCGGTGCTCGAAAAATAATCGATATACTAATTTTATATTGTAATGGTATAAAGCTTATTGTTATTTACTGTTTTTCTATTTATAATAATAAGCTATTTTAAGTTTATTGTTCGATTAAAGAACCTTCAACATTAGCTTACATTAATTGTCATTTTCTTTTATATAGTGGTAAAATGAGAAGTCGGAAACTAAGGTGGCTATCATTGATGTATGACGATGATGAAATGATGATAGTATAACTTTAAGAGGTAATATGCAGATTATAGGAACACAAATTATAATTAAACGAACAATTGCGAATGTCAGGTTAATATATGATGTTTTACCATACCTGTTATGATGCAGGCATGAGGAATAAATAAAATTTAATATATCAGCTACCATTACATTAATAAATACGACATATTATACTAAATGTTTCTGCCGACGCTACCGTCCACTTGTATCAGCGAGAGTATATGTCTGCCATTTACAAATCTTTTCTTTACTAAAATGGTTTATATCTACTCTTATTATTTTTTAAGGAACTCTTTTTCTTATTTATTCTTGAGTTTTTAACAAGTTATTTTATTTAATATTTCGAGTTTGTGTCTCAGTTTGGAAAGGAAGCAAAAAAAATATACACTCCTTTTTTATCTGTTGCGGACTTCTATCTATCTGATTTGGACCAATCAGATCAGACCACGAAAAAATAAGAAGAAAGATGGATTGTGGCTCTGTCAAATTCTTAGTTTACAATGTAAATTGATAACGTATTGCTTTAATTCATAATAGTAATAGTAAATGTATAATAATGGATTACTTAACGAATATTAACTGGAACAAAGTCACACCTTGCCTTATGTTATTAGTATTAGAAGTATTATTAGAATGTAAGTGATTTATGTTGTCGGTTTCAAACAATTCACTAGAAATTTTTGTTTAACGGAATAAATAAATAAATAGCCCTTGGTGCAGTTTCAGAGGGTACTTCCCAAGCAGAAGTAAACAAACATTTGGAATTAGGTCGAGATTTCCTAGCTCGCGGTCAGCTTTCTGACGCGCTAACTCATTATCATGCTGCAGTTGGTAAGTTTTACATTTAGTGTTATAGTAGAAATTTATTGTAATGCACTCAATGATATTTTTGTATAACATTTGTCTGTACTTGAATACACCATGTCCGATATATTGTATATGGCTTATTTGCACATTTATTGGCTTCGCGGGGACTGTGTTTACACACTGCCGCCGGTCCTGGGTGGAAAATGAACCAAATACACATTGAAGCATCTGTCACCAACAGGGCACTTCGTTGGCGAACGGCCAGTCCCTTATACAGACAGGCTGATCCGAGAACCCTCCAACATTGGAGCCACCAGTGGAATCGGGCTCCCATCCTGATCCCTGGTCGTAATTAGAGTGGCAGCATAAGTTGGACATAGTGCCTTTGTTGCCTGCGGGTCAGGCCATTCCTACTTTCTGACTTGCTCCACAGCTTTTCCTGTTACATGAATGTCTAGCAGAAAGGGGACCATCGCCTCCCAGGACCTGTCAGTCTCAAGTGTGGAGCAGGCTTATTTACGCATGGTTTAGGCTAATTCTGGATCATTGGACATCCATAGTAATAATGTACTAGTTCTTAATTGTTACTAAATTTTAGGATATATGTGATTATAAAATGCAAAACATAAAATTGTTGTATTACAGAGGGTGATCCCAATAACTACCTCACATATTTTAAAAGAGGTACAGTATATTATGCTCTCGGTAAAGCCAAGTTTGCACTACAAGACTTTAGTAAGGTGAGTCCTTGTAATATTTAAATTGCCAAGTCGACAATATGTAATTTTCTAGGCACAGCTGTCACCATATGGAAAAGTTCCTGTTCCATTAGGCAATTGAATAGATTTATTTGAATCTTATTCAAGAATTTGATGTATGAAGTTTGAAATTAGAGATTAGTGCATTACAATCATTTTCTAACAACTTCTACTAAGTTATTAAATCAGATGTTATGTGATCCTTTTATTTTGTAGGTATTAGAAATAAAGTCAGATTTTACTGCAGCCAGGTTGCACAGAGCAAATGTATACCTTAAACTAGCACAGTACACAGAAGCTAAAGAAGATTACCTACAAGTAGTAAGTATCCAATAGACAATGTAATAGGTAATATGTACTTTCACCTAATTTGATTGAATATTAAGGATGGTTTTAGGTTTTCATGTAAATTCTAAATAAGGCTTTTTGAGACTGAAGGTGAGGTTTGAATATTGAAATTGTTATAATGTTACAAGTTGTTTATATTTTAATTTTTTTAATGTCAATACTTGCAATACAAATGTCAAGGCTACATTAGTGGTAGAAATCTTAAAAACTATTCAAACTGTTGTGTCAAATTAACTATCCATTACATTTAAAAACAAGGTCAATTTGCCACCATACAACCTTGGTAAAATTGTTAAAGCATTTCAATTTACTAGAACATTGCCAATGTTAAAATCAAATAAACTTTAGTTTACCAAGTAGTAGTAATTGGTAGATTTTTTATGACTGGTGACTGGGGATAATTGGCCCCTGGAACCTAACGGTGTGAAGGGAAACATAGTCAATTCACTTGTGTGAGCGAGACGTACCACACCTGTCTTTCAATTCAGTGTTGGCATGTTAAAACAAATGTTTTAGACATATGAAGATCCATACAATGAAGAAGCAGTGGCGTACTACCACAAGGTGGATGAGTTGTCAGAGGAACTGCGGCTCACGGAGGCGTACTACCGCGGGGGCGACTACCGCGCCGCTGCCGAACTCGCCACGCGTCTGCTCGAGCTGTCGCCGTGGTCGGCGCAGCTGAGACACCTCAGGGCGCAGTGCTACATCGCTAATGTATGTATCATTCATTGATTTTGTATAAACTATCAGGTCTACTCGGATGATTCTTTTTATATGTGTTCCAGGCTTGCGCAGAAGACGGGGGTAGAGGTGGGATATATTCATTATAGGAAACATCCTGACATTGTTATATTCAAGAGTTTTGTGTATTTATATCCCTAACATTATTAATCAGTAAGTTTACGCTCTTTTCCTCCTTCCCTCCAATGGCCCAGATGGTTACTTAGAAACGCGACAGCATAGTTGTCACTTTACGGGGTCATGATGAGCATGTATTGTGTGAACGAGAAGAACAGAAGGTATCCTGTTTGTGCCAACCCAATTTGGTTGCAATGCAACTGGGCTCTTAAACACAAAACATGTTCTTTACATAACACATTGTCGGTGTTTTAGTATGGATAATGCCTATAATTAAATTTTCAATTTGTATCTTCCAGGATGACTTGTTCTCGGCTGTGTCTGACATTCGTTCAGTGAACCGGCTGCAACAGGACTCCACCGATGGGTACTACCGCCTCGCCACACTTCTGTACCAGCTGGGACATGTTAGTGATGCTCTCAAAGTAAGTATTGATGTTTCAAATTTAATATGGTATGTATTTTTTTTATACAATAGGTGGGAGGGGGGAGGTGCATACGACAAATCGGGAGTCTTTTTACGCCTACCGATGCTCGTGAACATTCACATAATTACTATGCCGATGCATTGCCCTTCCTTCGCCCCTCACCAATGAGCCACTGGCTACTCACAAACTGCACAGAAAGCAGCACTGAAGATGTCGCTTTCCGGCAGTATTAGGTGAGCGAGAGGTACCTCATCTGTTGTGTCGGCCCAATTCCATTGCATAGGAGGATGTGGTGTCATGCACCATGCACGGCACTACCTCCTCCTATGCAGCAGGTAGTGCCACCTCCTAAAATATTTATTTATGTGTTACATTATTTATATGTATTTTTATTTATATAATTTTATCAATTGTTGAAAACAAATGATGTAATCAGTTGTAATTATAACAAAGTGGATAGCACTATCCATCTGTTAGTTGCATAGCAGTCACATATGGTAGTCAAACAGTAATAAGTTTCATAACCGTTTTCTCTAATCATTACAAATAGTATTAGTAGGCAATAGCTACTTCGTAATTGTTTTTAATGTTAAGGGTTAATAATTACACACTGTCTGTTACAGGAAATAAGAGAATGTCTAAAACTTGATCCTGAACACAAAGAGTGCTTCCCTTTCTATAAGAAGTTGAAGAAGGTTGATAAACTACTACTGAATTGCGAGCAGAACAGTGAGGCCAGAGACTTCACCGGGTGCATAGAGAGTGCACAAAAAGTGCTGAAGATAGAAGACAAGGTCACGCTTGTGGTGTTTGAGGCCAGGAAGTGGCTATGTGTGTGCTATAACAAGGTATTGTATACTCATCAAGTTCAAGTAATGAGTGGGGAACACACATTATTTTTTATTTAATACCTTTAAACAAGCAACCTACTAAAAATATAGAAAAAAATGTGAAAACAATAGTACATTTAATTTGAATTTACTTTTCTCTGTGTGTGTCTGTGTTGTTTTATTTGTAAACCCATTTGTGCAATGGTAGAAAACTCCAAGTGGACCAAATAAATATGTTCCATAAACAATTGTTGACACAAACTGTGGAACATGAGATACTACTGATTGATACACAGTGTTAATTAGACATAGAAGATATTACTACGACCCCATGAGCTGACATGGATCGGGAGATCCCGATCTATACCACACTGTAAGCAGTAACTGCAAGCTCTGTATTGTAACGTTTATATATACAGGACGAGCAGTGGAGTACGGCGCTGGGCGAGTGCGGGCGCGCGCTGGAGCTGCGGCGCGACGCGCGGCTGCTGTGCGAGCGAGGAGATGCGCTAGTGGAGCTCGCCATGTTTGATGACGGTGCGTATGCTCACGTCACTGATCTTCATAATGAAGATGGATAGATGATAATTGATAAATTTGCTAGGTTTTCAAAAGGATAAGACTGGAAGTAATCAGTGTCTCAGGATAAGGCATTAAATTTAATGGTATTACATATACAAATACTCTGGAAGATCAAAAAAATTGAATCTTAATTAAATGTGGAGATCTATTTTCAAAATAAAATATTCAATATAAATTTATATATGGTAGTTGTACAAATGTCTTTAATGTGATTTGCGCGCATGTTAAATTTCGGCATAGTTATAGTCTAAACAGTGATGTAAAAAGCTTGTGCTGAATTAGAAAATAAACAATTGTGCTGTGTGTATAGCCGTGTTAAATAATTGAGTTTGTGTGCAGCGATACACGCGTACAAAGACGCCCTGGAGGTGGAGGACGGGCTGCAGAGGGCCAAGGACGGCATCAGCCGCGCACAGAAGATGCAGAAGCAGGCAGAGAGCAGGGACTACTACAAGATATTGGGGGTCAAGAGGTGAGGCTGCAGACAGTGCGGCTGTCACAAGCATTATTACTGTTCGTATTTGACATTAAGGTTGTTTACTACGAACGAAACAATAGTTGAATAGAAATCATCAGTAATAGTTCTATAGCCACGGACATCCATAAACATCATCATCATTCTCTCAACTGTTACGCAGACGCGTTGCCCCCTCCTACGGAGGATCTGCAATTTTGTGAGAAGCCGGTGGTCCATAGGATGACATAGTATCGCCATAAAGTGGCAGCTATGCCGTCGCGTTTCGTGCGGTTTGTGAGTAGCCGGCAGCCCATTAAAGGGAAGGAGGGCGTCGCACCAGTATGAGAAATGTGCGGATGTTTATGAGTGTCAGTAGTCACCAAGAAGCTCCAATTTATTGTTTGTACCCCTATAATAAAATGCGAGAATCACAACTTCCTTGGTGTAGGCACTTCGGTGCTCCAAACGGGTGCGACACGAAGCCGTTAGCTCATTCAGTAGCGCACTGGGTGATGTTGCAGGTCCGCCAGCAAGCAGGAGATAGTGAAGGCGTACCGCAAGGCGGCGCAGAAGTGGCACCCCGACAACTTCCAGGGAGACGAGAAGAAGCTGGCGGAGAAGAAGTTCATCGACGTGGCCGCCGCAAAGGAGGTCGGTACACGCCAGCGCAGCACAGCGCGGGCCCCGCCAATTGTTGTGTTTCCGGGTTCGATTCTCGGGTCGGAACATACATTTTCTTTCTTGTCGTATGATGGATTGTTCCGGTTCTCTCATCTCAGTTGCAATTGTGCCAGACTGGAGTTCAATATGTCACGCGTTTCAAACCCGAAATATAAAACAAGTGGACTTTTCGAGGCCTTAAGACATAGTGCACTTTTCCAATTTATTATAATAACAATGATTTTTGTTAAAATCTTAAAAAATGGTTGACTCGAGAGAAAATAATCTGTTTGTGTTGTGTATTTTGAATATATAACGTTTTCTATGTTCAAAAATATTAGGTAGTGAAGTAAACAGTACGCGGCGCAGCCCGGCGTAGCGCCCGCGTACTTCGAAGTCGCTGGTTATCCCCATACGTCACCAATAGCCTATTTATAACGTGTTCCCAGGTGCTGACGGACCCGGAAAAGCGCGCGCAGTTTGACTCCGGCACCGACCCGCTGGATCCGGAGGCCGGCCGCCAGGACCCCTTCCACTCGCCCTTCCACCACTTCCAGCACGGCAGCCCCTTCCAGTTCAAGTTCCATTTCAACTAGACCCCGCACAGCACACGAACGCGTGACCGGGGACGTCTCGTCGAGGGCTCCCGTTTCCACCCAAGGGGATACAAGACTCGGGGCTACTTCAGTCTCCATCCCAGAACTCGGGATTTCTAAAGTGTCTCCAAAACATCGCAAGATAGGCCAGGTCTTTCCGAAAGGGATTCGCGGCCAAATGAGAGTATGAGAGAGTTATTAAAGCCATATGTAGTTTTAACCACCCGACGAGCCCATTTTATTTCCTATTTTCTTAAATTATATGAAACAGCAAAATTATGGACTTTATAATTATTTGAAGCAAGCTTCTTGTACTCGGTTCGCTACTTTAAGGCTTCGGGGTATACATTAAACAGGCTCATAAACCATCAATTTTATACTGCGCAATAAAAATTAAAGTTGTTTCAACAATAAACATTCATATCAACCATCAATCATACCTAAATATTGTACATTACAGTTAGTCTAGAGGCCACATAATGGTGGTCTCGGCTTCGGGTTAAATGCAAGAGGGATGTTTGTAAATAATTTTAGTTTAAATCTCAAGAGAATTAGTAATTTTATCAGTTGCCAAATATCACTCTGTATATATTAACATCGAAAATTTTAATTGCTAATTTCCATTTCTTGTACTCTGTACGGAATGTAACAGAGATGTCCCCCCGTTTGAAACTAGTTTGGTTATCTAACATTGCTCATTAATGTTTAGAGTTTTTATGATATTTTGTAGCTTTTAACCATTAATTAAGTTTGTACAAATTGCATTTTTATTTAAGTCACTGTTGGACAGTCAACAATGGCTTTTTAATAAACATTGTGTTAATACAGAGTTATATATATACATATATATATATATATGAAATGTGTTCGGATGGACTGGCTGCATTTTGAGTTATTTTGCTTGGTGTAAAAGTGAAGAAAGTAATTTTAATATTTTGTGTGACTTTGTCTCATGTCACAAGGTTAGGTTAGGTTAGGTTAGTCCGGGCTAACATCAAAACTAACAGACCATTTTCAATGAATTTTGGCACATATGTGTGACTAGCTTAAAGTTGCTTTCAGTTGTCAAAGTCACATTAAATAGTTTATATTGCACAATAAAAATGAATAACTATTATAAGGGTCCCAGTTTCGCTTGGTAGAGTAAGGTGATCGTATATTAGTTAATTTTATATTTTGGTTTCATTTGTCTATGTATAAGAAAGTATGCTGTGGCCAGTCCGTCCGTGCATCGAACTCACTAGTCCAAGTAACGAGGCACAAGGAAACGCGAACGACCTGACACTACCGAAGCACTCGTCCACGCTGCCTTGCGCCGCTCTCACGGGTGAAGCGCGGCCACCTTTAATCTGTACTATATTCATGTCTTATTCACCCATTACCACTTGCCAAGCAAATTGTAGAAACAAGTTTATTGTACACGTCCAATGTATATATGCAGATAATATATAATTGCAACATACATAATATTAATGAGATTATATTTCAATATACACTACTGGAGAAAATTGTATACGAAAATATTCATAATATCCAATCTCGGTAACACTGTAGCAGGCAGGCCAGGCATGTAAAATAACATTTAAGTATTTTCAGTTCCGATATTCGACTGGAGTTTACTCCTTAAGAACCCACGTGTAAATGAAATTTGCGTACGATACGTAAATGCGGTACAACGTTACTCCACGCGTTACTGTTTCACACTGACTGGTAACATGGCGATTCATTATTTTTTCATACCGCGGACCTTGTTCGTTTGTTAAGGAATGGATTTTCAAAAAACAGCCGAATACAGGCTCTGCTGAAACAAAATAAACTACAACATTTACAACATCTGTTTGGTGTATAAAATGACGTAGAAATCATGCCAGTAATAGTTGTATAAAAAAGGGAAAATAAGTAAAGTGTCGCCATCTACAGGCGATCTGCTTTTGTAAAATATACAAGTCACTATAACGAGTACCAAAGTGTCTTAATTTGGATGGGTATGTGTGTATTGAATGATAGTGTACACATTTGTTGTATCGCTCCTGTGTTACACCGGTGTGTGTGTGTGTGTATAGGAGCTACAACACGGGACAATACAGTGAAACAGTATCTGTATGACACTCATCTAATTAACACTACATCTGTGTCATGTGACATTTTGTATATTACACTTCATACAATGTTATATTAAATTTAATATGTTTCATTTAATACACATAAATCATCACAGGACACCGGTGTTGAATGGTCGAATACAGAGCACTTGTGATGTTTTATGTACAGTGCGTGTACACTTTGAATCTATTAGGAATGCGGTGCCGTCATACAGCGGGGAATGACGTCACCAGAACGTTGACGGATGTCATTGTTTTCCTAGGAGAGCAAAGCCTTTGGCCACCGCTATTGGTGATGAGCTAGCATAATATGAGGTGGCGTCCATCGCCGGCGGGACGTGTGGTCCCGACTGTTGGTAGATATTTATTTATAATGAGATATTTTGTAGTGATCTTTCAACCTTGTAAATATTGTAATTATAAGGATTTACAGCATTTTATGTTTTTTATATTCCATTTCCTATTCAATGATATGATAAGCTGACGAGACATTTCAGCTGCTTCAGTTTTATCCTACTATTACTAAATAAAGTATTATTATTATTATTACTAGTAAGGTTATAAACGCGAAAGTTCGAACGTATGCTCGGTAATAATTTATGCATGGAGTCCGTTGTTAAAGTTGTACACTCTAAAGCCTTCACCGGAAATCGCTCTGTCCATTGGTGAAATGCATGCAGATCCTTTCAGTAGATTTTGAAATAATCGATAATATACCGACGGCTTGTGTGGGGACTTCGCAATGTCTATAGAATACAAAGTCCCCTAAAGCTGTCTTATCTGAGTGTGATCGATTTTCTCAAAAATTACTTAACGGTTGTTAATGTGACCAATAATAAGGTTTTAGTGTTGTGTTTTGATTGTTATTCACGGACAAAACAGTGTGGATTACTATAATGACACAACAAATCAACGTTAAATAATAATTTAATCATAAATAACAGTATAACATTTATATAATGCTTCGTAAAATTTGAGGAATTTTACGAAGAATACTTACCGCATCTAAATACCTATCTAATTATATATCAACTAGAATTAACTATTTACATGTACAGTTAACTGTATCAATAGATAACTATCAGCTTTTCCCTGTGGGCGTCAATACTAAAATAGTTATAACGTAGTCAGTAGTACTGAGTGCAGACTCCTAGGTATATCGTTCGCAGGTGATATGACTGGCCCTGTCGCGGAGCGCAAATACTATATGTTACGAGTGTCCCTGGTGTATGTCTAGCAGGACCCTCGCCTGGCGCCCCTCGTGCCGCAGCGCCCTCGCCGCCTTCACAATCTCGTTGCTCAGCTTGTCCGGCTGCTCCAGCAGTTGACAGATGTACCGGTGCTTCAGGCCGCAGTCCTGGCCGCGGTACATGTAGCTCTGCACGGCGGGCTCGTGCACCAGCGCCAGGCAGCGTCCGTCGCCTCCGATAGTGACCGTGGCGTTGTCGGTAGTGTTGCTCTGGATGGGCCGCGCTGAGTTCGACCAGATCCACAGGAGACCGGGGTTCAGGCCGCCCGTCCAGTAGTCGTCGCCTGAAGTATAGTTACGACCTATTAATGCCACGCTACAAGTAGAAGCTCGTAAAGTATATCTCAGGTAGACGAGCGTCAATAATAAATAGAAAAATAAATTTGAACGACAAACGGGAAGACAGAACCTTGATGACTACCGAAGCCCATAAATATCCACAAAATTGTTATACAGATATGTTGCCCACCTTCCCTCCTCCTCCCCAATGGGCCTATGCATTGAAGTTGTATAGTTTGCTTGTTACCTTTGAGTTTCTTGTCAGCCAGCAGCGCCGTGATGAGTGCTCTGGCGTCCTCTCGCTGCGGCAGCTCCAACAGGGAGGCGGCGCGGCGGCGGCAGGCGCGGCTGGCGTCCTTCCAGTCCATCGCCTCCGCAGACCAGTGGTAGCAGTTGTGACCCACGCGACGGAACCCGCTCGCGCATGACTCCGTCTCTACACAACACGTCAGTGTGACATTACGTAAACAAACTAAAGACAGAAACAGTAAGACGGCGGATATATCTAATACAGCTGAAAATACCTATTTCTTTTCTCTAGACTCGGCCGAGAAACTTAGCGTGGACTAATATTATGGGCGAACTCACATCAGCTAAGTCTTTTATTTTGTCCGATCCGAAAGTCAGACGCTCTAGTCAGATTTCGGAATATCGCGTTTAATGCAACAAAAGTCCATTGCGCCACTAGTTTTCGAATAAAGTAGTTATTTTTGTTACTATTGTTTTGTTCGGGAAACGGGAATTCTATAGCTGTGTGGATTTAAAGAAGTATCTATTTACTTTATTTTCCAATGTATTACACTTATTCTATATTCTATCATCTAGTTTAGTGTTTCCCAACGTGGGGCCCACGCCCCACAGGGATTTGATAGTTAAGGGGGGCGATTTTAAAATGGACTCGACACAACTTTAACCCTATCGCTTTGGGTTATTTAAATGCAATGCTAAATATCGGTGACAAATTTAACAAAAAAGGCAAATTCTTAAAAAAATGCTGTAAATTATTATTAGGTATAATTTCGTTTGACGTTACCAAAATATCAACTGGGTAATTAGAGTCGTCAAGTAAACTTCGTCGGGGATTCACCGTGGAGTGCGCCACCTGTCGCGGGGAACCCCGGACGTTTTAAAAACTCGCTACAACGGCGTTGTTCGCACCTAATTGGCCCAACTCAACTTCTGTAGTGTTTCACATCATTCAGTTGGTATTAATTTGAAATAAGTATCCGTCAAGTAATCGTTGATTTAACAAATACATTTAGATATATTGTAGCAGTTACGCTTATGTCGTATTACTCATATGCATACATAATTCATGCGCACACACAACACTGCGCAATGCGCATTTTTTTTTTCGGAGGGACCTAATACTGGTTGGCGGCGCTAGACCAGCCTCAACAGTTCAACTGACTACGAAGACTTTTTTGTCTTCAGGTTTAGGGAGACGATAGGGGGACAGACCCCCCTCTTTTCCCGCTGATGGCAAGAGATGAACTGGGTTGATTGTGGGCGTACCCTATAGTGATAATTTTTGGGACCGAAAAGGGGGAAGCGGTCCCCCTCCCCACTCTAGTTGGACGGCGCACGCACGATGCCGTTTAAGTTACGGTGTCGTGGATAAGGATAATTGAGCTCGTTTAGTGTTTGGCTTATCTGAGGAGGCCGGCCTCCTCGCTCCCCCCCCTCTGACGGAGGGGGTCGATTTGCACTACAAATCGGCAAAAGCCGTATTCTTATTTTTTTATTATTACAGCTCTCTACAGTCGCGTTATTTTATTTCCATCAATCTAAGCTCTCGACTTACGTTTCCGTAAGCAGTGTGTGAGTTTGACATTCTGTCAGTCATATGCTATAACTGTGTCACTATATGTAAGATTTCATCGCTCGACCGGTACGAGCGGTGTATATCGTATTGGTTCTAGCAAGAAAAATGCATTTACGCACCATCCAGCCGACCCAAGGGGGCCTGATGTGTGTCGGGCTCAGGTCGTGAAGCGATAGCTACTACCGACTAAAAACTGCTATCCGTTAGTTGGCCCTATTGGCATTTTACTGCGGGAGCGTGTCTTGGTGTGTCTTTGCTTGTGTTCTTGGACGGACTTTGCTACTGCTATCGCGATCGCGTCGTCGGCGGCGTGCAACACGTGCTTCGGCCGACGCGCAATGCGCAACATAACACGATCAGTAATATAGTCGACATCGTTCGCTCAAGACACACAACCAGTTTTCAATATATAAAAGTATTTAAGTTGTTATATTCTAAATAAATTTATATAATTATTATTTAGTTATTGTTATTTAAACACCCACCAACAACAATATTGTATAGATATAATTGGTAAGTATTTGATTTTATTTATATTTATTTTAATTTTAGAAGCATTTAACTTTCCAGAAATTTTTGTCTTGTGAAAAAATATCAGTAATCGTATTATATACATTTAAATAAATATGTTTCTTTGCGTCATACGTTTACTCTGTCATATTGAATTAATTTTAACACATATTTTATTATATTGTTTTTTAATTGATTTTTAGTCCATAATAAAATGAGTGGAACAGACAAGAAAAAAACTCGTCAATATTCGGAGGAATATTTAAAATTTGGGTTCATACCCGCTGTTCACGATGAGCGGATGCCGTTTTGTCTCTTATGCCAGCAATGCCTGACCAACGAATCAATGAAACGAGGTCGTCTTGAGGCGCATTTGAAGGCGAAACATAGTGCTCATATAGATTTAGATTTGAATTACTTTAAAACTTTAAAAGAAAAGTTTGAAAAAAGAACAACATTACAGCCTCTACTTACTGCTCGTTCTTTAACAAGTGATCGACTTTCTGAGGCTAGTTATCAAATTTCTTTATTAATCGCTAAAACTGGAAAAAATCACACTATAGGAGAGAATTTGATTAAACCGTCAATATCAGCATTTCTTAAAACGGTTCTGGAAAAAGATGTAAAAGCTATGCCACTCAGTAACAATACTGTTAGCAGAAGAATAGACGAAATGAGTGAGGATATTGAAAAACAA
Source organism: Eumaeus atala (assembly GCA_017140195.1). Classification (NCBI taxonomy): domain Eukaryota; kingdom Metazoa; phylum Arthropoda; class Insecta; order Lepidoptera; family Lycaenidae; genus Eumaeus; species Eumaeus atala. Next base: position 457,020 of record JAFELO010000003.1, on the reverse strand, counting down.
CTTGTTGAAAAGCTGAAAACAAGAAATTTTTCAGTACAAATGGATGAATCAACTTTGAGAGACAGTGAGGCAGTATTGATAACCTATGTAAGATATATTGATGAAGGGCATTTTACTGAAGAAATGTTGTTCTGTAAAAGACTAGAAAGCACCACTACCTCCAAAGATATATATAATACGTTAAAAAACTACTTAGATGTCAATGATATACCAATGAAAAATATAACATCTTGTGCTGCAGATGGCGCCCCTAATATGATGGGCAAGAAAAATGGGTGCTTGAAATTGATGAAAGATGCGAATCCAGAAATGATTATTGTAAATTGTGTTATTCATAAGGAAAACTTGGTAGCTAAAAATATCTCGCCTGTTCTAAATGAAGTACTACATACAGTAATAAAGTGTGTTAATGCTATTAAAGCTAGTGCCAAATGTGAACGTCTTTTCAAGTTATTTTATGAACAACAAAATGAAGACCATGTGAGACTTTTACTTCATACTGAAGTAAGATGGCTATCCAAAAGCAACTGCTTGAAAAGATTTATGCAACTGTTTGACACTCTTAGTGACTTTTTAAGCGACAAACCTGAAATTAAGTATTTGTTAACAATCGCTGGTAAAGCATTTGTAAGTTATTTAGCCGATATCTTTGAAAAACTAAGTATATTAAATAAGCAACTTCAAGGAGCAAAACAAACACTTGTCGATGCAAAACAAAGATATTTGGTTTCATTACCAATATAGAGTTATACCAGAAACACATTAACAACAAAAACTTTGAACAATTTCATTGGCTCCAAAAATGTGAAGTAACTGATACCGCTTTACTTGTTATTGTCAATCATTTGAATATTCTATCTGCTGATTTAAAAGAAAGATTTTCTGATTTAAAACAAATTAATTTCCCAACATGGATGATGTAGCCAATATTAGTGGATTTGTCTGATATATCAAATATGCAGTATCAAGAAGAACTCGCAGAATTGCAAAATGATGAATCCGTAAAAACTTTATTTAATATAAAAGGAGCGATGGCATGGCTTTGTGAAGAAACTGAAACTAAATACTCAAATGCAACCAAATGTGCAAGAAAACTTTTACTACCGTTTCCATCTTTATATTTAGCTGAATGTGGATTTAGTGCTGTTAATGATTTACTGATAAAAAAGAAATCGACTTGATATAACACAACGTGGAGACTTGAGATTAAAGCTAAGTAAATTGGAACCTAATATAAAATCTCTGTGCAGCAAGCATCAAGCGCAAGGATCGCACTAAATGGATATAAGAAAATCAATACTAAAATTATTTTGAATTTCAGTTTTTTAATTTTTCATTATATGTTTTGAAATTTAACTTACCATGTTTTGATAACAATTTCATACTGATTCCTTCCTAAAACTTACCATTTATATTTCTTAAGGGAACAAAACAATTTTTAAAGGTTGAAAATTATGTATGGGGGCATAAAAATTTTAGAAATGTTAAGGTGGGGCATGGCCTAAAAAAGGTTAGGAAACACTGATCTAGTTGATTGTACCTGGTTTAGTCTCGCCGCCCGCCACCAGGTGTCGCAGAGTTTCTTCAATGGCCCGCAGGCGCTTGTCGGTGAGGTCTGCCCGATGCACGAGCTTCTCCATAGCACTGAGTAGGTACAGGTCTGTCTCTGTCACTCGCTTCTGCGGCATCTCGTCCACGCGGTCCACGGTGTTTGGGTACTGAGCACTACCAGGTGGCAGAGGCTGTACATGAAAAGGTTATAAGTATTACATACTACCACATTGATGCCTCCCGCTACCTGCCGCACAGGAGCGGATACTTCTGACCACGAACGGTCCAAGCGACGCCTTCTGAGTAGAGACTAAACGCAATATGATCTACGATTTGCCTAGCTCAAAGCATACCACCGTACCGATTAGATATTCCGAGACTATCACGCTCGAGAGCTAATTCTAGCCCTAGACAGGCCATTCTACTCACAACTTCGGCCATGTCAGCAGTTGCCCTTTCGATAGGTTTCCAGAAAGATTTCCCTCCAGCAATAATGAGATGTTGTCTGCGTTGCATGTCACCTCCACACCTTCTGGATTGGATCCTTGCGGCCCCAGTAGCCGACTGTGTAACACACAGTAGAGAGCCCAAAACCGAACCCTGTGGAACACCTCACTGTCATGGTACCTACATAACTCGGCTTGAACTTGTCTTTGTACGGGGCCGGCGGTCGGTTAATTATCTTGCCGGGGCCGGACGCCGTCTCCCACTCGTTGTAGCTCTGTGGCACGGGCGGCATCTTGTAACCGGATTTGAGCGTGGGGGCTGCGGGCGGCGGCGGCGGCGGCTGCAGGATGGGTGTGTCGATGCGCTCGGTCACGTAGTAGCCCGTGGCAGGCGCGAGTACCATTATTCTGCCTGAAACATAGTATGCATATTTAATTTGCAGTGACTTACTGATCTGGCTGTGTCCTCGTACCAAAACGGAATTATTAATTTGCAAAACTGTTGTAAGAGGTTGTGCCATGCTGATGTCTAATTAGCCTCGTATGAGCAAAGCAAGGTGTAAGCTTTTGTTGGCAATCCATAATGATTATGTGGAAGTCTATGAGTGTGGGTAGTTATGAAAAGACTATTTCTCTTTTGCTTCTTTATAAAGGGGAAGGAGGAAGTTCAGTATACTGAACTTCTTCCCCGACATTCTGCACAAACTGTTGCAATCGCGACACCATAGCCGTAAATTTAAATCGGTAGTGATTTAAATTTACAGCACATGTTTTACAATTACACACATAATAATAGTAGGTGAGGTGAGAAGGAAAGGAGGACAGCGCATCGACACAGTAATTATGCGGATATTCATGGGCGTCAGTAGTCGTTAAAGTACTCGGAGTTCTCTTTTGCATATTAAAAATGCACCCATGCGGGTGTAATCTTAAGTACAAAATTCTCGTGTCACAATGTTAGGTATCTTACACCTCCGAAACTTTACTGGTTTTTAACAAATATTATATGCATATACATTGAGTAGGTAATACTATATACTACATACATACATCTCAGCAGGCGTCCGCTCAGATCACGGCAGGCTATGCAGCCTCCTAATTTGTCTCGCTGTATGTACGAAAGAATATGCATTGATATAGAAAAAAACCGTTCTTAACGTAATTTAATAAATGTGTGGTATAAAATGGGCCAGTAAGGTTCTGGTGTGGAGGCCGCGTTTAGGAACACGGAGCGTTGGTCGACCGTTCACCAGGCGGGAAGACGATCTCCGTGCAGTAGTAGTTGTAGTAGTAGCGATCCGAGTACCAGGAAATCGGTTGTGGTGGCGTTCATTGAGAGAGGCCTATGTCCAGCAGTAGACAGACAGCAGCTGGTAATGATGGTGATGATGGTGACATGGTATCTGCTTGGTATAAATTGTACAAAGCTGGTATCCGCTTGGTATAAATTGTACAAAGCAGGTATCTGCTTGGTATAAATTGTATAAAGCAGTCTGCTTGGTATAAGTTGTACAAAGCAGATATTTGCTTGGTATAAATTGTACAAAGTAGTCTGCTTGGTATAAATTGTACAAAGCAGGTATCTGCTTGGTATAATTTGTAGAAAGCAGGTATCTGCTTGGTATAATTTGTACAAATCTGTATGTCTCTCATGCACTATGGCTATTACAAAAGGACTAAACGGTTCCACGTAAGGAATTCTGTAAGTGGGACAGTCCCCATAACAATACGGTGACATACGTCACAACAACTGTATAGTTATTTGTATTTTGTGTTCATATTATTAAATGTTTGTGTACCGTGTCTGTCAGAGTGTGAAGGGCTGGATGTGGCCCAGTCCTCCAGCGCCTGGCTCCAGGGCCCCGCGGCATCGCAGGTCTCCGGAGCGTCTGACATGGTGGAGTTCTCAGACCTCACTGACCCAACCAGGGCCATCACTATTAACGCGTACTGCAGCATCTATACAAACATCAAAACAAAACTTTTTTCGATATCTCGCACACATTAATTTAAATATTTACCAGCACCGCAGGGCACATGGTTTATATATCCCAAGGAAACTATTAATTTTTGGATGAATAAAAGTTATTTTATTAGTTACATACGTTGTATTACTTCTCACTACCTATTTCGTTGTCTGGAAGAGACCGCCACCAGCGGCTAGACCGCGGCGTTTGAGCACATCACTATCGTTAAGTATTATTTGTTATTTTTATTTTGGTACAAAATAAATGATTTATTATTTTATTTTATTTATTTTTTGTAGTGTTCCAGACTGTTGTCTACATCTGAGCCAATTTCATGTAATTCCGTTCATTACTTTTTGAACATATAAGAATGACACTTTTGTATTTCTATTAATCAGTTTGTCAGTTTCTGTAACCAAATTTTTCTAAAAGTCTAGCCGTAGGTATACGTGGTTGCAGACTATTGTCCCCGTTCTCAAATCTTATCATCTACTGTTACCCACCCATTAGAAAAAGGAATTGGAAATATATGAAAGCAGTTAAATTAATGGGGTAGGGAAATAGGTAAGAATAGCAACTTTAGTGCTCAGTTAAAACTAACAACCGAGGGGATAGTAACTGTTCGCGCTGATGACGGTGCTATAATATTGAGATCGGTAAGCTGTGCGTCTGTGCATGTGAGTCTGCGGAGGTGAAAGTCCGGACGCGACTCGTCTTATCCTTTTAATCTGTACATATAAAAACAAGGTCGTAAAAATTTCTCCGGCTCATTTATTGCATAATATTACAATATTATATATATATGTAATGTATATATACTTATGTAAAATTATGTGGCAAACTCGGAACAGATAGGATGTAAGGATGACTGGGACATTGCTAAGTTTCCCCACTTTTCTGGGCCCTAGGGGTCACCCTTCGATAGGAATTCCTTTTCAAAATAAGTCTTACAAGGTACCAATTGAAAGATCTACCTGTATACATAGATGTTGTATGCATATTTCAGGTACTATATAAGTATGTATATTGATGACTCATTTAGTAATGTATACATTCCGTCACAATTTTACTTTAAACCATGCAACAAGCAAACGAGGAACCGGAGCGTGAAGTGAGTACAGCCGCCCATTAACATCCGCATAGACGTTACGAATCTATACTACTTCTCCCTATACATCGAAATGTGAGAAACGACAGTAACAACACCGTCAACGAGAGTCATTATCCCGGTGCTGTATGTCTGTCATGCGCTGTAGCTGTTACAAAACGACTAAACGGTTCCACGTAGGGAATTCTGTAAGTGGGACAGTCCCCATAACAATACGGTGACATACGTCACAACAAACAGTATTGCACGACCCGGCGCAGGCCGGCTGCGTCACGCGTCACGGACGTGCGCCGGCGCAGAGGTCACGGCTAGCACACTGAGCTCTTACGCAACAGTGAAAGTGGTCGAACCCGCGCCGGGTTTTGCCCGCGACACAAGAACCGTTTGTACCGTGTGGTATTGCTACATTGTGGCTGAAATGGATTGGCCAGTTCAGGGGGGTACGGAGTTACCTGTAAAGTTCATCTGAAATAGACCTCTCGCCCATATAGTTTACACATTTACATCGTGAGAAGTGTGAGTCAGTTGTCGTATGAGTGTAGCTTAACTCCGGTGGCCCAATGGCGGAGAACAGCACATCAGCGTAGTCGCTATGTTGATGTTTATGGGCGTCGCCGGTCACAAAATACTCGTACTAGTTTTTGTTCCTTTTAATAGTATAGGGAGACAAACGAGAAATTGGAGCCCCTCTACGACTACCGACGCCCATGAACATCAGGATAATTACTATACCGATGTGTTGCTCTCCATTACACCTACCCCCAATGGACCGGTCGCGTTAGCCCAATTCCGCTGCAATGCATATAAATATATCAATACTACTTACTAAAATTTAGTTGTCCTGTCATGCTGTAAAAAGATGAATGTTTCCATGCGCACTTATCACACCACGTTAGCCCAGCCCTGTGCTAAGTACCGTAAGGACTTGTGTTACAGGTACTAGATAACGGAAATATGTTTAATACTTTTTATAAACTTAAGAAAGTGTATGTATTTAAGGTTCTTTTTACAGAAATACATAAAGACATATAAACATCCAAGACCTAGCACGTGACCTTTGGCGTAAGAGGCGGCTTAACCACCACGTTACCAACTGAGCCAGTCGTATATAGTATCTATATAATATATATATAATAAAATAAAATATATGTATATATATCTATTAAACTCAATCGAGAGACAAAAACGTGTCAAATGTCGTGAATTCTAATTGCAGTCAAAGCAGATGGTTTTCTGAGGAAAGCGGTGCTGTAATTAAGTGGCTGTATTGTAGCGGTGAATGACGAACTTAAAGAATTTTTGTTACAATGTTACAATCTATGAAGAGGCTTTGACTTGTCATGAGTAATGAGAGGTACCCCTCGCTCACATGATGCCGCTGTAAAGTAACAGCTACGCAGTCGCGTTTCGTGTGACGTGTGTGTAGTCGGTAGCCTATTGGAGGGGAGGAGGAAAGGAGGGCAACGCATTCGCATGAGAACAAGAATGCGTATGTCTTGGGCGTTGGTAGCCGACAAAAGACTCCGGTTGCGCACCCCCCCCCCCCACATACTATAACAAAACCCGCCTAACTTGTACATCAACGTAAACGTCGTGAGCACTTACAAAGATATTCTAGAAAATAAACCCTTAGGGGGTGCTTTTAGGGTTGATATTATATATCAAGCTTCGTTACCACAAAATACTACGTGAATGCGTCCAAATTATACGCGACTGAAACCGCGAGGCGCATTTGAAGATTTTTGCGATCCCACAAAATAATAGACAAATGTACTGTATTCTAAATCGACAAGAATTGATAGGTAGCAATTAGACGGAATAGTGTCTTCACCGCCTCAGCGCAGTTTATTCGATCTATTCCAGCTTCCAACCCTTGACTATTGAATTTTGGTTTGACTTCTTATATGTTTGGAACTTCTATCTACCTACCGCGTGTTTCAAACACAACATCATCCGCGGGGATCTTCCGCAAAAAACTAAAATATTTAGTTTCCACTTTTGTTTGTTGAAAACATTTTGTAATTGTCTCATTTTTATACGCTTGTCGCACCATTTATTTTAATATAAAATTTTTAAAATAATATTACTAAAAACTTGCTTACTTAAAAATAACACCTAATACATGCGAATTATAATTAATTAACTACTCATTATGTTAAAATATTAAGTTTTTCCTGGTTTTAATTTTCTCGAAAGCTTCCAGTGATAAATAATAATATTATTACCGGAAGCTGTCAGGAAAATATAAAAAATGTGACATAGGTACTGTAGCAATAACACTGGTAAATATAATACTCATGTACTTAACTAAACATACTAACATAAATATATAAGGTCGCACTTTCAACATAATGATTATTTTAATACGATGTGAGGGCCTAATAGTAAAAATATGAAATATATATATGTATATATTACAAACAATAAAAATCATGTATTCCTATGTATCTCTACGTATTTTATACAGTTTACGTCTCTAACGTTTTAATTTATACTAAGTATTGAATACAAATATGCGTAAACACAACATGTAACTCACTGTCGTATGTGAAAGCACGCTCCAGCGCTGTTCCCCGACCTCCGCGCGTCACAGTAGCACTCTCTAGTCTCTTCACGCGAGCGCCTCTCGCCTCGAACACTGTTCGTCTGGCGGCTGCCTACGCGCGCCCGCGGTCCGAGCCGGGGGCTCGAGTGAAAGACGACCATTAGTTATGAGTCGGCAGTCGACACGCAACAACAGTTAACAATATCGCAGTGATATTAAGTGATGACACACTCATGATGGTTCATGGGTTCGTTGTGTAGCTTACGACGAAGCAATCCCTATTTCTCGGACTGTGCCCAAAGTCTTATTTTTTCTATACTATCAAACCGAAAACTAGCAGTCGGAGAATTATTATGCAAATGTGTTACAGATACTCACAAAACGCAACTGTGCCACCCCAAATCTATCGTATTAGTATTGGGCTAGCACATTGTAGAATAACACTACGCTCGCGGGTCTCGAAATATTTGAGCTAGGCAAATTGGGGATCGTATTGGGATTAGTCTCTACTCCAAGGATATCCTTACGACCTTTTGCAGCCAAATGCGGTCGTATTCGTCCGACCGACGGCTGTCAACCAGTTTTGAAAGAACATCAGAGAGAATGTTCGCTATCAGTTTCGCAGATGACACAATTGTGCCAAATGCATTAATACCTGCGGGTGATAATAACTAGAAACAGTGGTGGCATGTCTCTAAATGTTAAGTGTGGCGAGTGGGTCATCTCATGCTTGCGGGGGGCAAGGGGGTAGAGGGAGCCGTTTCAGGACTGTGGTCCTCTTCCGGCGGCAGCGTGGTCTCACTCCATCAATATGGAGCGGTCGTTGGGGAGACCTGTGCAGGTCTCGTTAAGGGGGCGGTTGCCAGTGGGGCCTGTGCGCTCGTCCTCACAGCGGGGTCGTCCTGGGCGGTCTGCCCCCACTGGGTGAGATCAGGCAGCCAGCGACCAAGGACGGGATGCCCGCCGATTAGGCGCGCGCGAGAGCCCCACGGCTTTCTAAAAGAAGGAAAAAAGGGGGAAGGAAGCTATTCCCGTACCGTATTTACTGATAGGAACCCCACTAAGGGGATTTGGATACAAGGGAGCAAAAGGGTATAGGATTCAGTAAGGGAAGCAGGATGCGTGACATTAGAAGCAAGAATAGTGAAAGCATGATTGGGTTAGAAGAATGTAAGCATGAGTGGTGAGAGCTTGAAGAGTTAATAAGCGTGTGAGCTTGGAAGCGTGATGATGAATTCTTAAAGGGGAAGCAATGGTTGATGAATGAGAAGCAATGTGAGAAGTGGCATAAATGAAGTGTAAGAAGCAAGGTGAGAAATAAATTAAAACTAGAAACTAAAACTAAAACTAAGAGTGACCGCAGGCGTCCTTACTCCTGTGGGCGCTCGCGACGGTCCATCGTCCAGCACGTCAGAGGGGCTGCGCGGAGTCGCGCGGGTAGGCCCTGCGGTCGGGAGGTCGCCTGTGGTAGGGGGCGAGATGACGGAGCGTGGTCTGGGCAGAGGCGTCCGCCTTGTTGAACAGGCGGGAGGCCAGGCCGGCCATGTGCCTGTCGAGGTCCTCCACTTGAAGGTCCCGGGAGATGGTGGAGTTCCTGACGAAGCGGGGGGCGTCGACTGTGCGACGCAGGGTCCTGGATTAGACCGCGCGCAGTCGCTTGTGGTAGGGCGCCAGTAGGATGTACCACGCTGGAGCCGCATACGTCCGGAGCTGCGCTGCGGAGGCCTGAGCCGCAGAGGCGCAGGCGTGGGGACCCATTGTTAGGCCGGCGTCCATGCAGACGCCATGGTATTTTGCTTGGTAGGCCCAAGGGATGGACTCGCCGCCGAGCGTCAGGGGTCGTGGGAGGCTCCGACAGCGGGGAAAGATCACCGCCTGTGACTTGGCGGTGTTGACACTCAGTCGCCATTGCGTCAGCCAGTCGGGGAGCTTGTCCAGGATCCTCTGGATCTTGGCGGCTGCGTGCTGGTGGTTTAGTGACTTGGCTAGGTACGCCGTGTCGTCGGCGTACAGGGCGGCCATGACTCCCTCGCTACTGGGGATGTCGTCGACGTATCGATTGAACAGAGCAGGGGAGAGGCAGCTGCCCTGGGGCACTCCGGCTACGATGGGGCATGTGAACGAGCGAGCATCCTCCACTCTAACGTAGAAGGTGCGGTGTTTGAGGATCGACCGCACTATGGTGACAAGGGGACGGGGAACCTGTGAAGCGATTAGCTTGTAGAGAAGACTCTCGTGCCAGACGCGGTCGAACGCCTTCTCCATGTCCAGGAAGAGCGTCGCGACTGATTCCCTCTTGTTGACGGCGTTGGTGATGTAATGTATGGCGCGGATGAGTTGATGGGTGTTCGAGTGTTCGGTCCTGAAGCCGAACTGATCGGCCCGAGTCGGCAGGTAAGGGGTGAGGCGTTCGAGGAGGAATCGCTCGAATACCTCGGAGAGCGCGGGCAGCAACGTGATGGGCCTGTAGTCGGCGGGAGACCGGAGGCTCTTCCCCTTCTTGGGGATCAAGATTACCTCCCCCGTCTTTCCTTTGGGGATCAAGATTACGTCCATAGAGTTGGGAAATGGCCCGTGCGGAATATTCCATTGAATAGCCGGGCAATGGCGGCTGCTGTCCTGGGAGAGGCAGGTCGAAGGGCCGAGTTGGGGATCTGGTCGGCGCCTGGGGCTTTCCTGGGATTAACCCTGAGGAGGGCGCGACGGACCTAGCTCGGCGATACGAAGAAGGCGGATGCTGCGGTGGTGGTGGTGACCTCCTGAGTTGGTGGAGAGGGGGAGCCCTCGCGGGCGAAGTACTCACTTACCTGTGCGACCACCTAGTCCTCGCGGTCAGTCGTGTAAAAACCTGTGTGAGGTACCTGTCATGGATATCGACTCTGTCTTTTGCACGGTAACGTAGGTCCCCGTCCTCGTGTATTAGCGGACGGATGGGCTCCTTGCTGCCGCCGAGTTGTCGGCAGAGGCGGTGCACCGACGGCAAGTCCTCGGCGGCCTGGGAGAGGCGGTGTTCCCAAGTCGCCGCGTAATGTGTGGCGAACTCGTGCTTGACCACCGCGGCAGCTCTGTTGAAAGCGGCCCGGATAGTGGGGCATCTCGTTCTTTGCCATAGACGGCGGAGCTTACGCTTCTCTTTTATTAAGTGGTCCAATCGGCGGGTGAGGTCCGGCCGGGAGACGGGGATTGGGCCCGGGGGCTTGGCGGCCGCGGTCAGCGCGGCTGTGAAAGCCGAGGTTAGGCCTTCCACCAGGCGGTCTACGTCCGTCGCAGACGCCACCGGCAACGAGGGGGTGCGCGCGACTATTTCGCGTGCGAAAGCCGCGCGGTCAAGTTTTAGCCGCCGAGGAGTCGGTAAGGAAAGAGCCGGGGCTGTGGCGATCCTGATTAGGACCGGGCAGTGGTCTGATTGGAGGGCGTCGGAGAGGACCTCCTGTGTGACCAATCCCTCCACGCGGTCCACGACGGCGATGTCTAATACGTCGGGCTAGTGGTCCGGGTTCTCCTGGAAGTATGTTGGCTGGTCAGGGGCCAGGATAGTGTATCCGCGGGCCTCCGCGTCTGCGAGGAGTCGACGGCCGTCGCTGGTGCAGTACCGCGAGTACCAGGCCGTGTGTTTGGCGTTTAGGTCCCCGGCGATTACAGTGGGCTCTTCTGATAAGAGCCCGTGAATCTCCGGGAGATCTAGGCGGANGTTGGGGGGCTAATAGGCTGCGAACAACCGGGTGGGTCTGGCACCCAAGCACACCTCAACGCCGAGTATGTAGAGCGAGGTAGTAAGCGTCGGCGGCAGCACCTGGTGGATTATTGTGCGCCTTACCAATACGGCCAAACCGCGGCACGGGCGGCCGTCCGGCGGAGGGATGTAGTCTAGCCGGTATGTGTGGTACCCGGGCACTGCGAAATGTCGTCCCGGTGTGAGGTGGGTCTCGCATATAAGGGCAACATCCACGTCACGCTCGCGGAGGACGTGACGCAGAATATTGTGCTTCCCGCGGAGGCCCCGGGCGTTCCAATTAAGGAGTGAGAGGTTCGCCATTGAGCAAGGTGATTATGCTGTGAATGATCGCCGGCATCAGCAACACTAGTTGTGATGCACAGCTGATGAGGGCTTCGGTGATGGAGCCGCCTGTGCGGATGGTATGCATGAACCGGCTTGCCATGTCCATTAAGGCGGCCGGTAGTGAGAGGAGTGGCGACGTTGTAACACCGGTGCGGCGTTGAGCCGCACTAGTGGGGATGCGGGCGGTCTCGGGTTCCATCTGGGAGGGTACTTCCGGCTTCTTGCCGGTCACGGTTGGCGCTGGTCGTTGTTGGCTGGTGGCTGTTGCATCGGAGTTGGTGTTGGGGTCTCCTTTCTTACCCCTGCCCCTGCCGCGTCTCGACTTACCTTTGTTCGCTGATGGTAGGGCGGAAGCCGTGCGCGGAGTAGGGCCGTTCGCCGGCGCCATGAAATGCGGTTGCTCGGGAGGTGGAGGAGGCACTTGGGCATCGGCTATTGTAGTCGAAGCCCGTGTGCCTAGTGTCGGTGCGGTAGTAGCGGCCGTCGGTCCGGCACGCTTGTTACGGGCCTCGCGCTTAAAGGCCGGACAGTTTCTGCTGTTGGCAGGGTGGGCTCCGCTGCAGTTGACGCAGGTGGCAGGGGCATCCTTGGGGCGAGGGCAGTCCTTAGCCGCATGCTCTTCGCCACAGTTCGTGACAGTTGTGACTCGAGTGCCGGAACTTCTGGCACCTATGGCACTGAGCCGGGCCACAGAGGCTGCGCCAGGCTTCCACCACGATCCCGTCCATGCCCAACAGGCTGTTGACAGCATAGATGTCGGGGATCGTAGTCCCCGTCCTTTTAATATACGATAGGTGGATACACCTGACGTCGTCAGCGCGTACAGTCATGGCGAAACGCCAAGTAAATACTGGTTATGAAACAGCTAGATGTGATGAATAATTATATTATGTTTAATTACTAATAATATGTCATTTATGTTATTTTTTTTGTCTTACCTATAATATGAAATATAACAATAATAAATACCTATGTTGTTTTCTTACCTATACTTCGCCATGATTACACATAATTATAAAACGAGTAAATATGTATTTTCTTACCTTAAAGTCACCATTAGTCGTTCAATCGGTGGTATAGGTACGATTCGTAAGCTGCAATGAACCAGTTCATTCTGTACCTTTGCCAGAAGTTCGTCAAAAGTTCTAGTTGACATTCGAAAGTAATTAAAGAATTTACTTTCGTCAGCCCTCAAAGTGCCACATAACAAGACAAACTCTCTCTGCTCCTGCAACGGCTCTCTGCTCATTCAATGGATGAACATGGAGTCTTCGTCTTCGCCGGTTTTTATTTTTTTTGGGATACATAGTGAACACGTGCATTGTCTTGATGAAATAAAACTTTCTTACGCAACATTCCCGGCCTTTTTTCTTTTATTTCTTCCCGGAGTCTTCGTAAAAGGTCACAATAATAACTAGAATTTATAGTTTGACCTTTCGGTAAATAATCTACAAAAATAATGCCCTTCGCATCCCAAAAAACAGAAGCCATGACTTTGTTAGTCGACAAAACGATCTTAGCCTTTCTCGGTGTAGGAGAGTCTGATCTTTTCCACTGTTTAGATTGTTGCTTAGATTCAGGAGTAAGGCGGTGAACCCAGCTTTCATCCATGGTAACAAATCTAGACAAAAAGTCCTCGGAATCAGTCTCAAAAAGTTCCAAACATTCTCGCGAAATTGTGTATCGAACTCGTTTTTGTTCAGCTGAAAGCGACCTCGGGACCCAGCGAGCAGAAACCTTATGGAACCCCAACTCTTCCGTTATCATGTGTTGCACCCGGCCATAACTAATGTTTGTTATCTCAGCTATCTTATCAGTACGAGATCACAAATTTTATCGATGTTTTCTTTCGTGGTAGAGGATGTAGGCCTTCCACACCTAGGAACATCTTTATTATTCTCACGACCGCGCCTAAATTCAGCTACCCACTTTTTGATACTGGAATACGATGGAGCAGACTCCCCAAAAGTGCTCACCATATCTTGATGGATGTCTTTTGGAGATAGGACTTTTTTATTGAGGTACTCAATGACTGCACGGTGTTCAATTTTCTCCATTTTTGAAAATTGCGTCAGATTGCTTCAAACAAATAATCACAGAAAATTTATATTGTGCAGTATCGGAATGAAACTGCGCACAATAAATCAATATGACACATACTAATAAATGACGGTAGATTTAAAAAGATGTCATAGCTCCATGTAGGTTAGGCCACGAACTTTTAGATCCACCCTAGTACTAAAACGAGCCACGCTGAGCCTCAGCGCTGACAAACAACGCGCTGAGCTATGAGCGCTGACGGTGAGCGTGAGACTAAAATCAGCCTAAAATATAGACAAACCACGTGGACCAATCCAGGCGAATTACTGTAAATACAAATTAAGCTGGTAAACTGTGTAGTTCATGCGATTTTTTTTGTATCAGTTTCGTATTACAGCTTCTTTTTTTACGGGCGGAGCCCACCACCTGTGTCTCCAGGATCGACAGCGGCTATCACATGTGACCCTTTAATATGATCGTAGAAAGCCCGAGTGAATGCTAAAAGTTGCCTTGGAACCCGCAATGAATTTAATCAGAAGAAAATAGGAGGGGAGTGTTTCCAGTTACCCTCCCCAATCAAGCGGAGACAGTACGGGATGGCAGTGACTTAAACAGTCGGAAAACAAAAGAGACGGCAGCCAGGTGAAGCCCGGCTGCTAGGCACCACGGATATAGTCTAACACATATTGACTTCACGTTATATTCAATTATCAACTAAATAAGCCCCTTATTGCGTTACATTATATGCTGTCAGTAATATTTATGACAAAATTGTTTATAGAACAAAAAAATTCCACGTCACTATAGTAAATTACTCCCGTAACATTTCGAATATTATTAATCATTATATTTCGCCCTTCCAAAGACGACACTCCCACAGTGTGTGATGTGCGGTTTGTTCATATTTCTCAGCCTCGACAGAGCAGTCATATCGAGTTGATGCTACTACTTGGAAACGAGTTTGTCTACTTTTAAAATTTCCGTAACCCGTAAGGAAGTGTGCAATGTAGTGATCTACTTCTAACCAATTTTTCGATGGTCGCCATCGTAGGCAGGGGAAAAAATTATATAGACACAGGCGTTCTTTACTTGTGTTAGTCCATCGTGCCTACCATTCACTGAGTAAGCTTTGAGATGTAAGGTCTGTTGGGTTAAAAAGTTTCGTAATTTTCGGTCTGCCTTGTGGTCTTAAAAAGTCTGGGCTAGATAGGTTTCTAGAGTCGTAATACATGGCTGCACGGCGTTGGATTTCCAGGTTAATTGGTAACAAATACTTCAGCAAGAACTGGTAGGGCCTCCGTACTAACGGAATGGTAAGCTTTACATAAAAATAATAATGATAGCCTCTGACTTTGCAGTAATTTTCGACGCGCGGCGTCTGATGTAGCCCTCTCCAACCAAACAGGAGAGGCGTAAGACATGCTAACTAGTATGTCACGTTGTATATTATTTTTAAGGTCTTAAAAGACAGACCCCATGTTGAGCTCGAAATGTTGGTGTAAACTTAGAAGTTACGTTTAGCCCTTTACCTAAAAGCCCTTAAACCTAAATATGTAAGGGTTTTCTTATGTTTAACCGACACGTGGACTTGATTATAGTGAGCCCTCTAAAAGAATTTGGATGGTTTTGTGCGGTGCGAATTCTAAACGATTTTTTTCCCCAATTCGATATTAAATTAAGACACATGTTTGATGTAATCTCAATTTCTGAACGTGAATTTGCCTGAACTAACAATAGGGCGTCATCCTCGTATCCTATTAATGTACACAATACTGAGAGAGGTAAAGGAAATAAATCATCAAATCCAACATTCCACAAGTAAGGTGATGATTGAGCCTCGAGTCAAACTTTTCGTGTATGAAAAGTAACTGAACCGCAGTTACTAATTACAGCTTGTATATTCAGTGTCCGTACTCGGACATAGGACTCCTCTCTTTTTTTTCAAAATCTGCCACCTGCTGCCGGACATCGTGTACCTATTTCTTGGGCGTTCGCCCTCTGCCACGGGTGCCAGCGTATTAGAGGCGAGTCTCAGCTAATTATCGGGTCGCGTTGGCGAATAGTGGCACGTCCTTTAGTATGTAGTACGCATTAAGGGAAATCTCAATAAGAAGTCCCGGAACAGGAAGTTAAGACTAACAGGGTGTGGTCCCCACCACCCAGGTGGCATCGGCATTTACATGAGAAATGACATGGGCTAGTGTCGCCATCATAATTAAACACTAAGCCCTGGCGGAGGGAAGCGGCCTGCCAGTTTCTCAACGGGCAATCCTCGACAGTCTATTGGCTGGTGAGTTGAAGATCTATCGGCCACGATGGCATACTTCACTCCTAGTTATAGTATCGCGATCACCAACCCTTCATTGCTGTTGTGTTGATGGAATGGCCACAAAGCCTCTCATACATTTAACAGATTAAGTCGTATTGGTGTATGATTCTAGAAGATCGCACATTTCTGCAATGCAATCGTTAAAGAACCTACATGTGGTAAAATAATTAGAACTATAATCCACACTAATTAAGGGAGAGGATGTTTTTTTCCCGTATCTGGTGAGGTCAAATATTATAATCCCTTATCTTGATCACCTGGACCAGTAAAGATAAGATATCGTGCTATACTTCATAGCAGCGGTATTGGGCCGGTTAAGACTGGGAAGGTACCTCTCGCACGATACCTCCACAAAATGACAGCTAAAGTGATGTCTATGGGCGTCGGTAGCATAGAGATAATAAAGACAGAGAAGTGAAGCCAGCCTATAGTGGCCGTCTACGTCGAAAGCGACAGCAAGTGTGGTCTGGCTAGAACATGTGTCTCTTTTTTCATTCATAACGTAGACTACTCGAGATAGTTTTGCGTTCTCATCTTCCGTCTCTATTAACCAAGACGGCCACTTGCCGTCATATAACAGCCTGGGACATCGCTTCTTGGTCTGACGACGGCTCAGTTGTTAACGTGGCGATTAGTCCGCGTATTACACCACGTGTTGTGATAAGTCGACAGATATTGCTATAATTGTTATCTATATTCTCGCTATGGTCGGTAGTTGTGAAAACGATGGAAATGTGACTATTTCTTTTTTACCCATCGGTTCTTTTCAAACTCAGTTCTTACTCGAGAAAATCAATACCATAGTCGACTATTTTGAAATTTTATATTTTTTGAAGGTATAATTGTGAATAAATAAAATGCTTTCTTTATTGTCAACAAAACTTTAATAACTTCAGTTCATAGTACTCAGTGGACGATAAAATAATTATTGCAATAGAAACGATATCACTTCGATCATAACTTAGTACTTAACGTTAGCTCTAACTATACAACTATATCTATCATAATATAAATAAAATTTGTTGATCCTTTCATAGTATTACATCTATACATAGTTAATATTGTACTAAAAAGATACTTAACACAAGGATTTTAACATTCAATCATTTATAATTATTTTATAAAATATTACAATAAAAATGTACAAAACTTGTAGGTCTCCTGGGCTTGCAGCATAATAATACCTAGGCCTAGTTTAAGTAGCCTGAATGAATGATTGAAAGTAAGTAATATTGTTTTAGTAATATCACAATGTCACTGTCCTACTTAGTCAAATATGATTAAAGTAAATAAATTAACATATTACAAAAAAAGAAATGTGAAAGAAGAAAAAGAAGAGCTTTCAAATTCAATAATACCATGACTTATAATATGTTTCATTTTCACCGGGTATAAGCGGGACCTTATTACTTAGACTTCGATGTCCGTCTATCCGTTTGTCTGTCACCAGGCTGTACCTCGCGAACAGTGACAGCTAGACAGTTGAAATTACAATGTATTTATATCGCTGTTATAACAACAAATACTAAAAGACGAATAAAAAAGTGTTGTTGCTGTTTCCTGGATAATAGTACGGAGCCCTGCGGGTTCGATTCTGATACACATGTTTAAAAAATACATAAATATCAATCACAGGCTCAAAACAAATACTGTCTGTAAAAGAATTGAGTTTATTCATAATGTTGACACTTAATAACTTATCTATATCTAAAGTCTGTATTTGGTACATTCGTATGTTTAAATATAAGCCTGAGTATTTTAATTTCTATCATGTAGTTACACAAGAAGGATATCTTTATGAAGTTATCATATTACGTAGAACTGACGACGCTTCGTAGTATCCTGCGTAGGAAGAACTAAACTCTCTTGTATTCACTTATACTTATGGAAAACATCGGTTTTGATATACATATATGTAGTAAGTATTTCCTTCATAAAATTTCAAACGGAGCAATAAGTTATTCATGTTGTTTCATTTTATATTTGGCCCTTATCTATAAAATATATCACCATTAAATTAAACAGTAGCCGCATTCTCAGTGGCGTGAACAGTGACAGTCTCGTGTCTAGTGGCGATGCCGGAGGCTACATGGCTCCCCCCCCCCTCCCAAACATTTCCGAACTCTTGGCTATCCCAAATTCTAAATTGTCACATGCCCTAAGTAGTTTCAAGCACAATGGCGTAACCATAACGTTCGTGGCCCCTGACAAATTCGTCTTGAACCCTCTCTCTCTCTCTCTCTATTTCACTCTCGGTTCCAATACAGGGAAGATTAATCAATAAATGTTATGTGAGATTGATTCTTTAAGCCCCCGTCAGATTAGGGCCGTAGTATTTCATCAATTCGGCGCCTTGTTGTTATGTTACTAAGCACCCATAAAACCGTTAAGATTTTGGAGTGTCAAACTTAAATTTCATATCCGCCATCTGTACATTTCTCAGCAATATTCGAGGAGCCTCTAGAAGTAGACGGTGAGGTTCATGTGCTCCCCCACAGCCGTGTTCGTTGCTTCAGCCGTGTCGCGGGACTCACGCGCTCCGCCCTCCTGTAACATGAAACGTTGCGGTGTAAAGAAAACCGATGGATCTAAATCTGTCTTAGGTCCCGTAACGAATTACATCAAGAAATAGGGGCAGTAAGATTCTTGTTCCTCCAGGACTCTCGGAACGCCAGGATACTTACTCCTGTCGGTGCGTCGTCCCAGCTGAGCTTCTTGACCCGCGCGGGTATGGTCGCGCTGGGCCACGCGACCCCGGAGCGACCTGCGCCGGCAGCCCCCGCGCCGCTCACGTGGTCGCTCATGAGCGCGCCCGGCGTGTCCGGGGCCACACGGCTCTTGCCGTTCGATCGGGGCGGTTTGCTTGCACCTTAACACAAAAATATTTATATATAACCTTACCACTCAGACCGACCAAGGATAAGTAAGTATTTCCCATCACCGTACGATAAACAATACATGAAGTTATCATTAGCTGTCCCGATCATCGACAATGACAACCCCTTTATATGACCTTTTGGAACAAAGTTTCTGTAGAGAGTATTTTAATTTGTGGGCAAATAGGCAGTATAAATTCTCTAACCCAACACGAATGGCAACATACAGTCTACACACTGAGTAGTCCATGTGTCACACGTGTGATCCTTTGAAAAATGAATATTTCGAGCTACTTCCGACCCGAGCCGCTGGAAGCATCACTAGCAGTGTCCCACACACGACACTAGTTCGTTTGAAAACAGCCGGCAATATCGCGATATCTATCGCAAGCATAAGATCCCCAATGTTCACTGATTACAATGCTAACGCGTTTAATGTGTTTTGTGACAGTTCCTTGGCCCATTTCGGGGCTGAGAAAGGATAAAATGTGACTAAGGTTTATTATTATGTGCACGCTAACGGGGATCATTGGTCACTATCCGGCTCTAACCTATCGTTCTCCCCGGTAACGCTACAAAAAGCTACCTGGCGGTTCTCGCTCGAGACTGGAGCAGGAGGCGGCCAGAATACTACTGGCCCCGGCTGAGACGCTTAGCAGCGAGCTGCTCTTCTCTGCGCTGGTGTCCGCTGTCGCTCCCGCCGCCGTGGCCGACTTGAGAGGCGCCTGTCGCCGTCGACTGGAATGTAAAATATAATTTCTTAATTAGGTATATCAGAGCCTCAATGGTCCAGTGGCTAGCTCTTCTGACTTCCATCGCGAGGATATCTGGATTTATGTATTCGAACTCGACCTAATATAGAATTGGGCCTAGTTTTCTGGATTGCAGTGGTCAGATGATAGTCGCTCTGGTGCTTTAGTCAAACGTCCTAAATTTGGTAGCCGGCCCCGATATCATCTGCTGTAGAAACGGGATAAGTCTAGGATGAAGAGTAAGGAGAATTAGGTACATCTCTCGGCTGCAACTGTCAAGTCGGGGACGTCACAATAGGACATTGCGGCAAGATGCCACGGTCCCCAGCTGGACGGGCCCCGGTTATACTTATAAGACAGAGTTAGGGCACCATCCGGTCAATTCATAGTTCAATGCACCATTGCGATGCAGTGCCTATACCCTAAGGTCCCATGGGTAAGCAGAACCACCAACTCTCCTCTTCCTCTTCCTAAAAACTCTTATTCTTCTTCCACATTTCCTTCAAATGTTTTAGGTTCATAGACCTTCTAATGTTGTCGGTATAAATTACTACTGACTTTTTAACAGAAACCAAAAATTTGCTCGTGTTTTCCTAGGTTAAATTTCGGGAGAGAAAGACTTATAGTGCAAAGATTGGAATCCCTATTTAGGTAATAGAATGCAAGCTTTAATGGTGGCTGGAACTAACCGCTATATGACCTAATTTCCAAACCGCCATTAAGCCTACATCGTGCTGGATTTACAGTGTCGTCACTAACAGCCTGCAGAGATAGGCGAGCAGCGCCAACAACGCGACCGCCAGTAGCGCCAGCGCCGCGCTGAAGCCGCCCAGCACCGCGCCGCCGGCACCCCGCGCGCCCTCCGTCACGCCGCCGCCGCGCACCCTCACCACCACCGGCACCGACGACTGCAACACAACGCATTTGTATTTTTCTCATTTTTTATCCACCGGTGTAGAAAGAGAGATCTTTACTAACAAGAGAACTTTAAAGAGTTTTTTGTGTCAAGAGTACTTAAATTTTCAATTTTATTAGTTACTCACTACTGAGAGCATAGATCTGGGTAGACGTTTTTTTATAGTATAGAACAGGGGACAAATGAGAAATCGGAGCCTTTTTCGACATGCCACGCCCATGAACATCAGCATAACTATTATACTGATGCGATACCCTCCTTTTCCTCCCCCAATGGGCCACCGGCTACGCACAAACCATATAAAATGCGACACCGACGATGTCGCTTTACACCGACATCGTGTGAGAGGTACTTCCCCTCGCGTGCCGGCCCAAATCCGCTGCAGCATGGCACTACCTCTTACAATCCACGCAAACATAAAAAGGTCTTGGTATACGGACAGATCACAGCGAGCACAGTGTGACGGAAGCTTAATTAAGCTTCAATTGAAACTACTTAATTAATGAATATAAAATCCATCAGGGTGACAAACCAGTTTTGTGAAATCCCCCAACGGAAATGAATAATACTTTAGCAAGTCGTGCGGTTGGATATGTGCATACATTTTGCGATACTTAAGTACTCAAGGAGTCGCGTTGGCGCTTACTTCCGGCATGATACAGTCGGGAGTAAGATTCCCACAGTCAGCTCAGTGATGTCATCGGTTCGTGGGGTTTGTGAGTAGTCGGTAGGCCGTTGGCGAGGCAAGGAGGGCAACGCATCTGCATGATAACAAATGTCGACGGACGTCAGTAATCGACTTCCTTGTTTGCCCCTCTATACTATCATTTCTTTTCAATTTAAAGTGTTTCTCTTGATAATAATCAGACGATGGCATAATCAACAGAACTCTATCAGATTTTATTGCACCATATAACATGCAATAACATGCAACGTAATTTTTTTTATAACATATGGACATATTTTAGAGGCCCGTGGCCGCCATCCCCCTAAGCCAAGCCGGTGATGCTGAAAAATGTAGTTCTTAAAAATAGCACCTGTCGTGGTGGAGAGCCCGAGTCCACGGCGGTGGCGACCAGGTGCAGTGCACTGGAGTTGAGCGCCGGCACTTCACGCATGAACAGCTCGCCCTCGTCGTTCACGTAAAAGAACCTGCGTGTCAATTATGAGTGTTAACTTTGTGTAACCGATCCTACTGTTTTGAGAATACAGCTTTCTGGGAAACTCGCAAATACCTGTCTATGAAAATATGACCAAGAGGAATTGTAAAATTAATTATTTTACTATTTAATAAATTCGATTAAAATAAAGAATGTGTCTCAACTCCGAAACGCGATTGAAGTTTCCACGAACGAGCATGTACTTACGTAGTAGGTAAGCTCGACAAAGCGTTACGCTTGACCGGCTGCTGACACGAATTTAAGCCTAATATTATTGACACCTCCCTGCCTAAATCGCTTCTTAAGGAGTAAAGTCCATATAAATGTTACAGGAAAATAAAACTCACAAACCGCACGGAACGCGGCTGAAATCAGCTGTCACTTGGCGGCGGTACCGGTCGTGTTATTATACCTTATGTCGTCCTACATAAGGTATAATAACACGACACAATATTAATTGATGTTTAATATAAACAATATGATGACAATGTGAAGTGGGGTGTACTTGGAATCCGGTCCGGAAAGGTGTATAGCGAGCTTGTCTTGGCTGTCGCCGTCGTAGGCCTGCAGGCGGCCCAAGCGGTGCTCCCCGCCGCCGCCGCCGTCGTCGAGCGCCACGCCGAACTCATAGTGCGCGTGGCGGAAGCGCGGCTCCCACTCGTTCACGTCGCCCACGCTAATGTTGATGGAGGCTGTGTCGTTCTGAAATAACACCAACTTTGTATAAGGTAGGAATTTTCAGGGAGAGGTGGTGCCATGCTGCATAGGAGGAGGTAGGGCCGTACAGGACACTACATCCTAATATGCAACGAAATTGAGCCGGCACGACCAGGGAAGTACCTCTCGCTCACTTGATACCGGCTTAAAATGACAGTGTCGCTGTCGCGTTTCGAGTAGCCAGTGGCCCATTGGACGAGAGGGGGGGGGGGGCGATGATAGGAGTGCAACGCATCTGCGTAACAATCGTGCGAATGTCTATTGGCGTCGAGAGTCATCGAAACGTTCCGATTGCACGTTTGCCCTCGCGAGGACACTTAAATAATGTGTAGGGTGTCAAGAATTGCACGTTGGGGAACGGAGCCGGTGAGCAAACCCCCGTGCATATCCCATGATTTGCTTCGTATACCGAGAGGTGGGTAGGAGCATGGGTGGAGGTGGGTAAGTGCTCGTTTGCCCTCTTATGATATGAAAAAGATAGCTCATGCTGCCTTGCGGCTGGATAGAATAGCGTAAACAGCGTAGCCTTCACTTCACGTAGGAGAACCCCTCCCTCTTCGGTCGTGATGGTCTAAATCAGCTACAAAGCAATAATAATAATAATAATGTCGACCTACCCGAATCGAGGCCACGCAGGTCAACTCTGTAGACAGGAATTATTATAGTGCAATAGCAAACTCCTAGTTCCCTCAGTCTCCTATTCCGTTAGGACTCTAATCCGACACGACCAGAGAGAGATCAGGCGCAGGACCGACGGCTTCACGTGCTCGCCGAGGCACGGGGGTGGAAGACCGCTAACTTCCCGACTCCGGAATGTTACAAGACATTGAGAAGTCCCAATAACACTGGTCCGATTCGGTACTCGAACCCACTACTGTGGTTGAATATGCTTACCACTACACCACGACGCAGGCAGCAAGGTACACACCGGCTACAAAGTAGTAATGCCATCAAGCATAAGAAAATTGACGAATGAAAAGTGTCCGATAAAATCAATAAATAGATGTCAGCACTATTGCGCGTAAGTTATGCAAGTGTCTGTGTACGTATATACTCGTAAATGCGCGCTTAGAAGTTATACTTCTTTGGCGTAACAAGATCGTGGATATGTCTTTTGTCTTATTAAATTGTTGACTATAGCTACCTTCAGGGTGTCGTTAGGTTTTTCCTAATGGTATGCGCATTGAAAAAAATTGCACCCATAATTTTCCATAACATGTCAAAGGGAGTATAACTTCAAAAAAATCTGCTATAAATGTTTTAGTAGGTAGGTGATTGCTCCCCACCGTGGTTCAAGCCTCGTCGTGGCCTTGGGGCTTAGTAGCAGGGGGTGAACCCAGAACCGAGGGGGATCTTTGCACCCCTCTTATAAGAAGAGGGGGCTTAAAGATCAGGAGGAGGAATCGCTCTCGGTACCCCTCTTATAAGGGGACCTAAGAGCAACAGGAGGTGGTGCTTACGGGGCAAGGGGCGAGGATAGGAACCTTACCCCATTGCAATGTTCCAAAGTCGGTGTTGTTGTCCCGTAGTGCTAGGCAATCCCATCTGTGGAGTTGGAGTTGGTCCCTTAGGAGGTTTGTGGGTATTCGGCACTATCATGTGCCGCGAGTCCCACACACCACTGGACCCAGGGCCGGTGAAGGCGCATATATGCGTTACCCCGCGTCAAAAAAAAAAAGTTAAGTGGTTGCTGCCGTTTGTAGACTGATATATCTAGAGAACACAGAGTCGAGCGGAGACTCACCGAGACGCCGTCGGTCACCATGACCTGGTGCTCGCCATCTCGTAGTTGAGCGGAGGATCACCGAGACGCTGTCATTCACCATGACCTGGTACTCCTAGGCGGGCGTCGTCTCTTAGACGAGCGGAGACTCACCGAGATGCCGTCGGTGACAATTACCTGGTACACATAGGCGGGCGCCATCTCGTAACCTTGCGGAGACTCACCGAGACGCCGTCAGTCACGATGACCTGGTGCACGTAGGCGGACGCCGTCTCGTAGTCGACCGGAGACTGACCGAGACACGCCGTCGGTCACCATGACCTGATACACGTAGTCGGGCGTCGTCTCTTAGTCGAGCGGAGACTCAGCGAGACGCCGTCGGTCACCATGACCTGGTACTCGTAGGAGGGCGCCGTCTCTTAGACGAGCGGAGACTCACCGAGACGCCGTCGGTCACCATGACCTGGTACTCGTAGGAGGGCGCCGTCTCGTAGTCGAGCGGGTGCCGCAGGAGCACCTCACCCGCGCTGTTGATGGCGAACTTCTCCAGGAAACTACGCTCCGACACGTAGAACTGCAGAGGTTTCTGCAAACCAAAGTAAAAATTAATCATCATAACCCAAACATCAAGCACTACATAACCATCCACTACTGGACGTAGGCTACTTTCAATAAACATTGCATGTCAGGCCAGGGGACAACAGACATACGGTCTAAGGATTTTGATGCTTCGCTATCATTTGACAAATGAGGCACATTGGAGGGGCGGACAAAAGTAAGGCAACTCATCTGTATGACATTAATGCGGATGTCTATGGGTATCAGTAGTCGTCAAAAGGTCCTATTCCAAATTTCCCCTTTTCCTGCGGGTTCTGTGTCGGGTGTGTCCATACCTCGGCCTGTCTGGTGTGCAGCGCAGCCAGCACGGCGCCCGGCGCGGTGTCCTCGGGCACCAGCGCGGAGTAGGAGCGGCGCGAGAACTGCACTCCGGCAACTGCGACACCCGCCGCACGCCGCTCGCCCCGCACCGTCACCGTCGCCAGCGCGTAGCGGTCCGGGTTGTCCACCTGCGTCGCCTGCAATGCACAAAGCCGCCATTAATCATCTTATACGGATATTTAGGCTGATTACGATGATTTACAGGAGTAGACAAGTTTAAATGACAAAATGAAAGTATAAGTAAGAAAGTACGAGGTAGTGCCTGAGTACAGTAAAGGGTAGTGCCATGCTGCATTGCAGTGCGGACACGACCGGGGTGGTACCTCTCACTAACATTGTACCTATGCAAAATGACATGTTTGGAGTAGAATTTGTGCGGTTTGTGTGTAGCTGGTTAAAGGGGTATACGAGGTACATAAATATATATATATATATTTACTTAATCCCTCTGTACCTCTCACCCCCCCACCTCAGTACCTTGATGACAACGGTGACTGGTAGCGCGTGCTCCAGTAGCCGGCGCGTCACCACGGCGCGGCCGGAGTCCCGGTCCAGTCGGAGGAGCGGGTCCGCTCCGTCAGTCTCTGGCCGCGCCTCGTAATATAGCGGCGCGTTGATACCCAGGTCCTGGTCAGTCGCGGAGATGGGAGCGGGAGACGTGTCCAGGATCGTACCCTGGCAAACAGACCATACCACACTAGTGTACCTCACTGCAGGGATCCAATCTTCCTTGAAATCTGCTGAGGCGTAAAAGATCGAGTCGTATTTCATCATTTTATCATTTTATTTTTATCATTTGCCAAAATGCCCCAGGACCTTGAATAAGTCAAGTACTGTAAACCATTTCCGAATGCTCGCAGTACCAGTATACAAGTATTATCTATGGCTTGCAGCATGATCCCATCCCACTCTCGAAGAGTGTTTTAGTGACATTTTTAATGAAATTTAGGGAGTAAAAGCCTAATGCGATTTCATCCAAGATCTAGAGATATCAGTCTCAGCTGCGCCTGCTGATGTGGTTTACCTCGGCCGCATCTTGTGGCAGCACAGCGGTGTAGTGCTCGTGTGTGAAGCGCGGGTTCTGATCGTCCGCGTCGAGAATGTCCACGCGCAGCTGCGTGAAGTTCTCCCGCGGCGGCGAGCCCCCGTCGGCGGCGCGGAGAGTCACCGTGAAGTTGTGCACGCGCTCGTAGTCCAGCGGCCGTCGTACCACCACAGTACTGTCTAGCTCACTGGAGAACCCTACCAGCTCCTGGAATTGTGACGACCATTCTTCAGCTAGTGATCCCGAACAACAAGAACCAGCACGAGAGCAAAGATATATCTCTATCGTGCTATAGTGTAATATGTAAGTACTGGCAGCCCATCATGCCTTCGCACGGATAATTCACGAAATATGGCATAAATTCATTTTCATACAAAAGTATAAAAATTATGAATATTAATTTGAGCCCTGTAAACGTCACACGTTAGAATAACAACAAATTAAAGTTAGGACAGAGATAGATGTTAAACAATTTTTCTAATCAGCCCTTCAGTTTTGGAGTTCATATTCAATGAAAACAAACAAACAATGAAACAAACAAAAAATTCTCTTTATAATATTAACATAGTTATAGATAGATGTAGGAGTATAAATTAATTAAATTGTTGAACATCAGAAAAGCCTTAGACTCATAATATTTCCACATATTTTGTCTCTTTGACCCGGAAACAGTGGGACGTGGTACTCACGGAGTAGGGGCCGGGCACCACTGAGTAGCGCACGGTGGCGTGCGGGCCGGGCTGGTCGGGGTCCAGTGCGGCGGCGCTCAGCAGGCGCGTGCCGGGCGCCGCCAGCTCCGACACGCGCGCGCGGTGCGGCGCGCTCAGCCAGGCCGGCGCGTTGTCGTTGACATCCCACACGCGCACCGACACCGGGATCACGAAGCTCTATACAACATTCCCTCTATTATAATAATATAAATATTTCATACTTTAAATAGCATTAATACGAAAATAAATAGAGGGATGTATACAGACTACTGAGTAATATCCTAAAAATCTATAAACTCTAAAAATGACAATGAGATTCGGGCAGCTAGTTTGACTCCTAGAGCCATAAAGTGACTCACGGGGTCCTGCGTGTGTCGCCTGTCGCAGCGCACGTTGACGTACACGCTGGCGGGTCCGGTGCGCTCCTCGCGGTCGAGCGCGCGCCGCAGCGTGACGTTCTTGGTGCCCGGCGCGATGTCCACGGCCGCGCCGCGCTCCTGCACGTGCAGAGTTATGTCGCCCACGTCCACCCGTGGGTCGCCGTTCACGCTCAACGCACCTGTACGCAATAATTACTTCTTAAGGTCTAATAGTTTTTTTAAGGTCGCTTCGTCGTCACTTACACATGTTATGAAAATCTGTAGAATGAAAATGAAAATTACTACCGACTCCCACGCACATCTGATACCCTTTTGTAACTCTCAAAATGTCTCGTGGTCTACTGGTAAGCATGTTCAACCACAGTCGTGTGGTGCTGGATTCGGGTCTCATGTCGGCCCTAGTGTGGGACCTTTCAATTTCTAATATCAGTCCGAAGTCAGGAAGGCGGCGGTGTTACACCCCATTGCCTTGGAGCGCACGTCAACATATCGGTCCTACGCCTGATTTTTCTCCAGACGTGTCGGGTTGCTGTACCATCGGAATAGAGGAATGAGGTAACAGGGCGTGCACTTGTGCCTGCGCACACACTCGTGCACTTTATGTCCTTCTCAGTTAGTTTGTCTCGACAGATATGGCCGCCTTGGCCGAACTTTGGCTAGGTCGATATCATTTATAGTGTTCAACTCTCATGGTTGTTATACAGATGTATTGCCTTTTCGCATCTCTCACCGATGGTTTACCGGAAACTCACAAACCGGATGAAACTCGATGAGCAAGCAGCTCCTCCCCGCTCGAGCCTCCTCTACCCAGCTGCATGTATCATCACTATCTCTCACCAAATTATCATATAATTCAGTAATAAACGGCCCACCATGCCCCATTTGCTCCAGTACAAATACCCACCGACGACGCTGCCGACGGGCGTGTCCTCGCTGATGAAGAAGCTCTCCACCGCGCCGCCGTTCATCAAGTAGCATCTGCTGTCCTGGATTGCTGTAACAATATCGACGCGGTTATATAAGTGTTGGTAAGCTAAGACTTGGTTTTTCTAAAAAAGGTGACGTTTCTGTGCGGCCGTAATACAGCAGTGAATGACTTCATTAGGACACCGCAAACAAAATGGCGTGGTTTCCTAGAGTCGAGGATTGGGAGAGATAATATAGCCTAAAACGCGACCGTCCAAGTTGAAAGAGCTGAAAACTGCGTTTACTATCTGTCTCTCTTTTTTCATTCATGTCTCTCTGCGCAATGCGCATGCGAACGTAGATATACAAAGGTACTAATGCGTTCTCATCTTCCTTATCTATTAACCAAGACCGCTCGCCCTCCTACAACTACCTCTCTATATATCTTATCTTTATGGGAACTACCGTTTGGTTTGGTAGTCGTTCTTGCTACATCATGTACCCCTGTGTTACGGCCGCTATAAGACGATACCTCTTTCCTAAGAACCAAAGCTGAAGTTTTACAAGTATCACGAAATTATTGTCTGAGTGAATGAACTGTATTTTGTGCCGTGAACTGATGAACTGGACTGTGAAAATGCAGTGAGGATATTTTGCATCTAAATGACATATAATTAATTTAAAGAAAAATGTGATCAAACTTATGTAATGGGACCACCGTTTTGCTTGCTTCAAGTAAAGCAAGTGTTAAAGTTAAATGAATTATTGTCAATTCTATAGCAAGACAAACCAGAATAATAAAACAAAAATGGTGATCTGTTGACCTGATACACAGATCCGTAAGGTCCAGTTGTGGCACCGATCTTCCACCATTTCTTTTTTCCCTTTGTTGACGCGGGGAAAATTACTTACGCGTCTTCACCGGCCCTGAGAAATCTAGTGGTGTGTGGGGCTCGCGGCACATTACAGTGACGAATAACTACAACCACCACCGCGAGAGCCATCAGTACCGCATTTGGTGAGGTGGCAGGGCACTTCGACGGCCAGTCAGGCCCTAAGGAACGTGTTGCTCTTTTGTCCCCTCTTCCTGTAGGAGCGGACAAAGAGCACATTCTTCTTTTACTATTTAGCTCTCTCTTCTATATAAGTGGGGTGCAAAGAGCATCCTCCTCGATTCAATTAGCTTCGCTTGAGTTCACCCCAGGCAACTGAGCCCCACTACCTTGAACCGCGGTGGCGCCGTTAATATAAAATTTCGTTCTCAATATGTGAAGTATGCAACAAAAGAAACGAAATGATATCAATACATATATTTTTCAGTGAAGCGAAGCCGCAATATTTGTATAGCTGAAGTACATATAGTCTGAAGCTACAGTTAACACTTACATGTTTATTTTAGGTGTTACAGTTGCAAGGTGTTAAGGAGCAAAATAAAAATATATAAAACATAAAACGGATGCAAGTTTTAACGTCAATATCCCGGGCAGCTATCGCGGGTGCAGGAAGTGACAAGCGCAACAGCCAATATATACTCTGCGACCGCTGCTCGTAGCGACAGGATACTGATTCTCATGACCTACAAATTATGATCTACTTATTAAAATTCCCATAACGACCCGATTCTGAGTGCCTGTTGGACCCATTGTGGGTCAAGCGTCAATAACAATTGTTTGGTATATTTCTTACCAATTTCTGTGAAGTCTTCTAATATTTCAGTATTATTGTATACAAGTAATAATTCCTTTTCCTTTTATTTTCGTTCAACAAACTAGGCGAAGCTAAAAACAAATGACGGTCTGCGTCGATTTCTTCACATTATAATTTTTTACTGACATTGCCTACCCACAAGCGGAGACAGCTAAACGAATATGTTGTGCACAATGAGAAGAAACATAGGGGGCATAGGAGGTTAAAAAGCTCGTTGAAGCCAGCTGAGCATTGTTGAACGTACATTGCCGGATCCTTGCATTATTCACAGACAAAGTGGAGAACTTGCACCAACTGCCAGGGAGCGACACCATAGGACACGTCTTATACTTGCTCAGGCTTTCTTTATACACTTGCACGGCTGTGGTCAGGGTAGGCTGTGGTCACCGATCAGGTAAGTGGGCAATAGAATATAAACGGCTCCGATGGGCACATTCTCACAGGCATAGGTGAAAAATGGTGGTTTAGGTAGGGGTAGTGCCATGCTGCATAGGAGGAGGTAGTGCCATGCATAGCGCATGACAATGACACTACATCCTTTTATGCAACGGAATTGGGCCTGAGCGACCGGGGAGGTACCTCCCTCTCAAATAATACCGTTGCAAAGTGACATCTTCAGCGTCGCGTGTCGTGCGGTTTGTGAGTAGCCGATGGCCCATTGGAGAGGTGGGGAGAAGGAGGGCAACTCATCGGCATAGTAATTATGTGGATGTTCATGGGCGTCGGTAGTCGTAAAAAGGCGCCAATTGCTCGTTTGATGCAATAAATGTAAAAAAAATGACTCTGAAGCCAAGTGAAAATATGAAAATGCTTGTAGCGTTAATGTAATTGGCTAAGTGTATAGTGCAGTCACCACTCGTGATCTATAACCCTCCACCCACATAACGCACAGCTGACTCAGCCCCTGTGCAGTCACAGCACGCCACTGTTCGACGCTACGTTCACCCACTGCCCGGTGGTAGATGTCGCAACAGTTTTGATACTAATGCATGATATAATCGATGACCTCGTTATAATCGACGACCTGGAGCAAATAATAGAAAGCAATCCATTTGTCCGGCGCAAACAATGAATGAACACGAAAGGAAACGATAGAAAATTGAAACAGAAACAATAATTAAAAAATATATAAATTGTAGTAGGTGATCGAGTTAATCCTTTACAAGAAAAATATCTATTTTGTTTTTAACACAACACTTGCCTGGAGATAAAATGTAATCTTTATATATTACCTAATTAAAGACACAGATTAATTAAAGACATCAAAATTACTTTTACGGATTCTATCGACGGATTCTATCGCGGTTTATTTAATTATTTAACTAGCTCGACGTTTCAGAAGCTTTACATCAACCATGGTCACGGTGAGTCCACCCGTGGTCATGGTTGCTGTAAAGCTTCTTAAACGTCGGGCTGGTTAAATGATTAAATAAACCGCGATAAAAACCCTAAAGGTAGTTTTATTGTAAAGACATAAAAAAATAAAAATGTGTGCATTTAATACGTTGATGCAGTTTACAAATTGTTCTTTCCTTGTTTTCATAGCTTAAAGTTGCAGTGAATGATTAAAGAAATGATTCAACATTTAAATAAATTGAGAAACAAATTACATGCTCCAGATACAAAATGTGCAATTGTTAAAAACGATGAAATTGATCACATAAATGAGTTAGGTAATGTAGAGCAGAACTAAATTGTTAAATCGGCGCTTCGTGTTTATGTGTCTCAGTTGAAATTGATTAGAAAAATGAAACCTTTTATAATAGATTATTCAAAATCGGAACGAATATATTTATGGTGCGTTAATTACTTATATTGGAAAACTATTTAAGAATATTAAGCACTTTCAACCAGGGACCTATGAACAAATAGTTGTTACGAATCTTTCTTTTACTTTGGACCGTACCATGGATTCGTGACTGATTTGCGAAAAGAAACAAGTTTTCGAGATTAGTATATAGTACGCAAAAATTGTTCACATAACACGATATAAATTATGTTAAAAATAATAGAATAGAAATAGTAAAATTCTGATTGTGCACATATCCATTAAAAATAGACCCAACATGTAAAAATCGCTTATAAAGAATAAATATAAAATCACTTTGACTGCACACACCAACATACTTATTTGAAAAATTTCCAAATGTTAGCCGTAAAGCTTTTGTCCCCGTTTCATCTCACGTTCCACACGAACTTAAGTGCCTTCTACAACGGAGTGCTGAATGGCTAAGTAAACACATTCCGAGCACATTCTCTTATAATAATACAGATAGAACTAACTTCCACCCAAATAATAATTGGAAGGATAATTCACTATACCTACGTGACACTTACGTGATTGTGCATTATAATGATCAAGTGTGATAAGCGATGACTGATGTCTGGTGTTGAGGTTCGTCACCTCAACACCAGACAACAACAACAGACATTAAACCTACAATGTTCAATCTCTTCTACACTCGGTCGATATTTAACTGATTTTATCAAGGTATATCTAAGGAAGAGGCAGTGCCATGCATGATGCATGACACCACATTATCCTATGCAACGGAATTGGGCCGGCACTACCGGGGAGGTATCTCTAGCTCACTTGAAACCCGCGTAAAGTAAGTGACAGCGTCGCTGTCGCGTTTCGTGCGGTTTGTGAGTAGCTGGTGGCCCATTGGGAAAAGGAGGGCAACGCACCGGCATAGTAATAATATGCATGTTATATAATAGAAATAGAAGCTACAAGCACTGTACTAGCTTTTTATGGTTCCATTGTAGATAGAGGGTAAAACCGGACACATCACGGCTATCTGTATTTCTTTAAACAATGTCTTTATCCGTGCATGTTCTTCTACTGAGATGTTAACAACATCAGAACGGTTATGGTAGTTGTTATTACCGGACACTCTCATCGCTTTCTCCGTGACCTATGACTTCGCGCGCCTATTATAAGGTAATGATACACTTACAGACGAGTACGGTCCGTCGACGTGAAATCATATAAATTGTACTTTGACGATCTGCTAGCTGACTCAGTTGGTAAGGTGGCGGTTGATCCGCGTGTTGTATAAGTCGCAGGTTCGAATTTGTCCTGCGTCATGAATGTTTAGTTATATTATATTTCTATAATTGAAAAATCTTAAGTTTATGAAAATATATTAAATGTATTTCTGTTGTCTAGTACCTGTCACACATATCCTTACGGTACTACACAGAGCCAGGCTAATGTGGTGTGATTAGTTCCCATGTTCTACTGTGTTTGTGATGTATTCTATCATAGCTACTAAGGTTAAAAATGATGAAGTTTGTATGTATGTTTGTTATTACTTCGCCAAAACTAATGAATGGAATTGAATGCAGTTTAGCACGCATATTGACTACAACATGCAGTAATTAAAAAAAAAAAAGTTATCCGGTAAAAATATTTTGCGAAAAAACGGGTTAAACTAACAGAAAAGGGCGTTTCATGACTTAAGACGCCCATACACATCAACAATATTTTTATGTAGGTGAGTTACATTATTTTTCCCCCTCCCCTCAATGAGCCATCAGCCACTCAGAATCCGAACAAAACACAACAGTATAGCAGTCATCTGACGGCAGTATGTGAGCCTGAGGCACTACCTCTTACCTTCGCATTTATAACATCAGAACCACAAAGGACTTGGAAAAGTGGATAACTTGTTAAGCGAACTGTAGTACGTCATTAGACCCCATAGCAGGAGATACGCAGGAGGACGAATAGGCTCAGAGACGTCTCACAACGAAAGTAACACTAAAGTACAGAACAAAACGAATCACTTGCAAGTGAAGTACACCAAAGCAAAATCTACAATATTAAGTGCATTGCGTAAGTGCCATCTACTCAACTGACACTTTGTTCCTACTGTACTTACACCAGTTACCTACACTACTTAACACAACTTAGGTACAACTTACCTCTGGACCGGATAGCCAGCGCTATCACTGGTAGAGCTGGATCTCGCAGACCTAACGAGGTTAGCACCAGTTAAAATAATGAAACTACTAAATGTCTTCTAAATGTTTTGTTTCGTCCATGAAATATAAACTATATGAAATATAATATATATATCATCATTACTAGTCCTTATCCGTCCACTGCTGGACATAGGCCTGTTTCAATATACACTAAGACGGCCGATCTCCATCTCGCACCCATCCCGGACCGGCTACTGCACGGAGATCTCTTCCCACCTAGAGAACGGTCGTGCAACACCTCGTTTTCCAACACGCGGCCTCCACTCCAGAACCTTAGTGGTCCACTTGCCATCTGATCTTCTGAGTGTGTGACCAGATCATTGCCACCTATACATATAATAGTAATAAATTTGACTTTCAATATAATATAGAAAATGATGTAAGGCCCATGGTATTGAAAAACAAGAGGAGTATAATGATATCTTTCCTCTCTACTGCAGTCCCTTGACGTAGATAACACGCACGCACGCACGTACATTTTTTTGTTTGTTTGAGGTCACCTAGCATTTCCAAATGTTTAATTCGAATCCGCTCATTGCTTTGTATGTTAAATGGTTTATTACTAAAATACATACATTTTAGAAAAATTGGATCGGCACGACCGGGGAAGTTACTTTCGCTTTCGTGATACTATATCGGATTCCTGGTGACCCATTGAAAAGGAGGACGTTTATGTGTTTACCTATGGGCGTCGGATGTCGGTAGTTATGAATCTTTTTTCCTTTTAGTGTAGTAAGGGAACAAACTCTTTGTATACAAAACACACACTTTGTGTACAAAAACAATTTATGAATTTCCTATGAAAATTCATAAAGTTTAGAAGGTAGATAATGAATTTGAAAAAAAGAGACATATTGTTACTTTTATAGTATGGAGGGATAAACGAGCAGTTAGAGCCTTTTCACGACTCCCGACGCCCATAAACATCGTTATTATTGTCAAGCAGATGCATTTATTGCCAATGCATCTGCATTACCTCTTCCCCTGTACAAGGCCAAAACAGTGTCGCTCAATTAGGCATTCTGTAACAAAAAGTGTTCCCTGTGACAGGCTGTAATTACCGACAGTCTAAAACGCAATGAATCCGTTGGCAGGTGCGTGGACTGAAGTGGGGGCAGCGGGGCGGCGGACGATGTGACTGATAACCCCTGCTCCCTCCCCCTGACCGCTTCCGACTCGTTACATATTCAAAATGGTGATTGGGCCAACGCGGGGGTTAGGGTGCGTTGGTCAAACATGAATGGCAGTATAGATAGTAAATATTGGGAACAACCCGGCCTTTATCACCTTGGATCCCACACGCCAGCAAATATAATTTTGTAAGAGAATAAAAATGTTTGACCAACTCTAACTGTACAACATGCAGCCGACATGAATACTTATATCATCTTCTTATAGAATGGGATAGAATAGAATTTCTCCGACAAGAGTTTATAATAAACACTAAATGTAATAAAGCTGAACTTTTCTTTCTCGTACATAATATTGTTGTTAGTTCTAATTTTAAATTGGAATATAGTGCCATATTCTTAAGTTTTGTTATTCATTTGCTTTATATAAGGTATTTACTTCATAATTATTTTTTCAGTAGATGTAAGGCTGACTTTATATTAATGATGTATAGAGCCTTTAAATAAAGATATAAGAAAAGGTTTTATGAAAAAGAAATTGAAACCAAAGTATAACCAAACATACAATCAATAAGCAATTATGGCTAGGAACAAAAGCAGGTCAGCGAACCCTTATGCCCATATTTAATACATAGTGTAAGCTGAGGTCCCCACGGGACTCGGGTTTCTTCGAGAAAGGAGCTTAGACATACATCAGATCTGATCTCTGGTGTTACAGATGTCTATGTGCGGAGTCAGTCATCTACTGGGAGACCTGTTCTGTTATAAATATAAGATTAGATTTTAATTAATAGATTGTGTATAGACACGTGAATTCACATGTTACCTGTAGAGTAAATATTAAATACTGCGTACAGTATAGCCGGCTTATACACCTTCACAGACGGCTATTGTTCAGATCGAATAGTCAAAGCGAAGCAAAGTTGTGTATTCATCCCTGATCGCAAAATGTTGGAGTTGGAAAAATTAAGTAAATATCAAGAAGTCCGAAGTATTTACTTTGCAACAGTTGTTTGTTATTAAGATTTAGAATAGATATTATAGATAGTCAATCGCGGATGCTCTCCCCTTACCCTGCGCGGTGGGGGCTCGGGCCATGCGTGCTTCCTGTTCGCCCCGCCGCGTGCAGGGTGCACGGCGCACGGCGCGCCCGCGACAATCTGTGTCCCGCTACATCCTTGCCACTTCACATCGCCACATGTGCGCTACCCGCGTCTCTCATTACTTGCAATGTTGCACCGGCTCAGATCAGAGTTACAACAGGTCCGGCTTTAAACCCTGTTAGAAAATTAACTGGCAAATAGTTAACTGCAAATTTACGTTTCATAAGTACCGGTTAGAAGCTCCGGTAAGAATAATCTATGTTTATGTTATAAAGTGAAAAAGTTTGTTTGTATGGTTGATATATTCAAAACTGCTGTTCCGATGTAGAGAAAACGGTGTTAGATATTTATCGAGTAAATAATAAGGCTATACGCTATAATTCATCATGCCAATAAGTTATAGGATCGGAGTTAGCGCGTGAAACCGCTGGACGCTGTTAGTTACTTACAAAATGACTACGGCTTAATTCACAGATAAGTTCCTTTTCGATGCTTGTCAGCCTATTAGGAAGTTAACAATTTTTTATAATATAGGGGGACAGACGAACAATCGGAATCTTTTTATGACTAACATCGCCCATGAACATCCACACAACTACTTGCCGATGCCTTCCCCCTTCCACCAATGGGCCACCAGCTACTCACAAACCGCACGGACACGGAAGATGTCACTTTAGGCCAGTATCATGTGAGCGAGAGGTACCTCCCCGGTTGTGCCGGCCCAATTCATCTACATTACAGCATAACACTAGCTGACAAACCAACTCCCAACATCTGTTTCATGTGTTTCGGGGTTTTCTTATGATAATTAGGTATCGAATAGTTATTTTTCATTTTAACATTCGCCTGTGAAACTGGCCCATGTAATAGAAAGAGCTTTGAACAGCCACACCATCTACCTATCACATACATATTGTGCATTGAATTTATGTTTTAAATACATAATATTTACACAAATTCATATAAAGGTAGCGACATAGATAAAATGAATGCATTTCCGTTTCCTGGCACTTAACACAATTCCTTGCGGATGCACTGAGCATGGATTTTATTTTATATGTATAAAATAAAGGTTGTTTTTTCGAAGGTGCTGGCGCTGCTGGCGATGCTATTGCATTTGACTTAACTGTTCATCGGATTAACGAAGACTTTCGTGTCTTCCAATATTTAAAGACTCAACAGCTGTTAAATTTTAATATAAAATACAAAACTGAAGTGGTTCTGTATTTAACGTTATTATATGGGGAAAACTATAGCCACATCCCCAGTTAAACAGTTCCCCAGTTAATTGTATCTTAATCAAATACTTAAACAGTACCGGTTCTTACGTCACAGTTATGTAAACGTTTACGTAAACTCGAAACCTTTAATTAGATTCAAATTGATTGGCAACTGCAACGAAGCCCCTCTTCCACTGACCATCATCCGCTATAAAATTATGTAAATAAACAAATCGATTAGATATTCGAATAAATTAGTTTCTGATGTGATTAGCTACAGTAACAGAAATTAGGAAACTTTAAAGTTTCTTTTTAGAATATAGGGGTACAGAAGAGCAATCGGAGCCTTTCAACGACATACAAAAAATGAACATCAGCATAATTATGCAGATGCGTTGCCCTCCTGCTCTCTTCTCCCCTCATTGGGCCATCGGCTACTCGTAACCGACACAGTAGGTGTCCCTTTACGGCAGTATCAAGTGAGCGAGAGGCAATTCCCCTGTCGTACCGGCCCGATTCCGTTGCATAGGAAGATGTAGTGTCATACGCCATGCATGTCGTCACTACCTCGTCCTGTGCAGCATGGCGTCACCTGGTCCCGTACCCGGGATCTGTCAGCAACAGGCCACACAGTCCCTCGGAAGGGATCGATAAGGGGGGGGGGGTAATGCTACAACCTCGCTCATCCACTCTATTCTCACCAACGAATATTGACCCTTTTAAAACTGCAGGGAACGTGGCAGTAGTGTATTCACCTACGTAGCGCCGTCGTTGCGTCAAAGTATATAGTCTATAGCATTGCTCAATAAATGTACTATTCAACACAAAAAATACTACTACTAGTCCGAAATTAAAAATACTTTTTAATTTCTGACTAGTAGTTCCTGAGATTGGCGCGTTCAAACAACTAATAATCATACAATCAAACTCATCAGCTTTGTATTATTAGTATAGATGGGCGAAACTTATAGTCATTAACACCCAAACGTCTAATAGACCATACACGTGCACTTCCTTCTCCTCTTCAATGGGCCATCTGCTACTCGCATTCCGCACAAAACTCAACAGCATAGCCTTTACGTTTGAGTTATATGCTCTGGTGGTTATGATTGAGCAAAATAATACCTTTCTGAAGTTATTCTTCTTTTGACGTGTGCGGGACAAATTATGAGAGTGTTTCTGTACGGTGTGCGCGCGTTACGAATGTCCGACGCCCTGAAGTTAGCTTTAGTCGACATTTTAGTTTTTCTCTTCTTACCCCAAAGAAGTCTGCCTGGTAACGCATGCACATAAGTAGACACATTTTTATGGGTAGTAGTTACCCGCATGCGGGCCCTATCCGGCTTTATAATCCCCTTTAAGATATTGATGGATTCAAACTCGCATATTACGCACTCGATGTGGAGATAGATACTTGGCGAGTGCTGGTAAAGTTGGATAACGCCTTTGTCACTTCAAGGGTGAGTGGTTCAGCGGCGCGGGAGCGTGCGGGGTGGCGGCGGGGAGGGCAGGCGACGTGGCGTGAAGGCCTCGTTATCTGTGAGGAAACTCCGGCATTGTGTGGCGCTGACAGCCGACATCTAGACAATGCAGCCGCTAAACGCTAATTATGATATCCGTGTGAATATTCAGTAGCTCGCCGGCTCACTAGCTCAATAACTCACTAACTCACTGGCTCACTAACTCACTATCTCACTACTGTTATTTAATCATGGGATTCCAATTTACTTGCAGCACCCATTCTGGCGTAAACGAAATATCTCTTTTCTAAAAGTTCTTTTATAGCATAAGGGGGCCAACGAGAAATCGGAGCCTTTAGATGACTAATGACGCCCATGGACATTCGCATGATTGTTACGCAGACGCATTGCCCTCCGATCTTACCCCCCCCCCCACAATGGCCCACCGGCTACTCACAAGCCGCACAAAACGCGACACTGAAGATGTCACTTTACGGTGGTATTATGTGAGGGAGAGGTACTTCCCCGGTCGTGCCGGCCCAATTCCGTTGCATAGGTGGATGTAGCGTTATGTACCATGCATGGCACTACCTCCTCCTATGCAGCGTAGTACTGCCTCTTCCTAAAAGATGTTTGTAAGTGGTTTTGTTGTAGTTGTTAGTTGAAGCGTATTTAATTACTTTGTCTACACTTCAACGTGTCCATGAAATATTCACATACCCAGGGGATTACAATTGTAAACACTTAGAGTAATAATAGTAATGCTAATATCTGTGGACTTACCACGTTAGCCTAACCCTGTACTAAGTACCGGAAGGACTTGTGTTTCAGTTACTAGACAACGGACAATATATTTAATATATCTTTTAATTTAATGTATTTTATATATTTAAGATTTTCATTATAGAAATACATGTATAGACATCCACGACCTGGGCGTGATCCGAACCGTATAACCTCTGGCGTAACATGCGGACTAACCGCCACGAAACTGGGCCAACCGATCGTCTAAATTTACTTATTTGTCAAACCTTACTCTGAACGACGCAAACAATACAATGTTTCCGTAACACATAAGCAGTTATACAATTTATATGCTAGAGGGAGCCACATGAACCTCTTGCAAATGTTAAGAAGAAGAATAACTTTTGCATTGACACTGTAACAACACACATATTATAAATTATATTTAACATTTAGCTACCTTCGAATCCTGAATTACGCTTTTGATAGCACATCTATCTCGTAACAACTACATACCAAACGGATATTAAGAAAATATCTGCAATTGATTCGGGCGTAAATTGACAGCGTCGCTGTCGCGTTTGTGAGTAGCTAACGGCCCATTTGGGTTTGATAGGAGTACAACGCAACGCAACAATTAGGCGAATGTTAATGGGCGTTGGTAATCATCAAAAAACTCCGATTGCTCGTTGGCACCGTTATGCTATTTAAAAAAATCCCGTTTGCCTGGTCCGAGCATTACAATCATTACAGTGACCAGATACTAAGACGGCAAATTTCGTCTACGGCGGCCATCTCTACTATACCACCGGACGGAAATTAGGGGTAGGATCAACGGAGGATCAACGGATGCACGGGTATGTGACCGTCCCGACTGCTGATCGTCATTGGAAACCGAAAAATGTTCCGACTCGGGATTCGAAACCGGGACCTCGCCGTCCGTTCCTTTTAACATAGTTAATATGAACAGGTGTTTCCTTCCTTCCCTTCCCATATTTGTCGATTTGCGACGGTACCATGTGCGCTCGAGTCTCCCTCCTTGTGTCGGCACAGTGCGCCTGCAATGCGGCATGGTGCTACCACTTACTTCAGTGCCTATATGTATATCCCGCTGACGTATCAGTTTCTTTTGTACCGTAGCGTAGTACCTGGACCCAATGTCATCCCAATGTCGTCACCCATATCGGTATAACGCCTTTGGACGCAACACATTTGTGTGTTGCGAAGTAAATTTATTATCATTTATAACTGCTTGCGCTTGTTTCTTGGTAAACGGTAAGTGACCTATTTTTTGTATCATGCAGCAGTTTAAGCGTGCCTAGAACTGTACGGTGCAATGTTCAGCGGTACAAGTGTACATGTGTCGAGTACACGGCGTCGGCATCAATATAATTGGAAATGAGGAGCAAACATCACTAAAAGTCAGGAGTAAACATACATTATATGTATTATAGAATTACAACTTGTACAGTGATGATTTTTTGATGACGCGGGCTCCGTCACCGGTCCTGGATGGGATCAGTGGTGTGTGAAGTTCACGGTACACGGTACATGAAGTGATAAATACCCACTGCGAATGCCATCAGAGCCCCCTTCGGTGAGGTGCCCCGGAAATCGTCAGGGCGCCCTGTCAGTTCGACACCGCCTCTGCAGAGGTGTTTGCCCCGTAGCACAGGACCCTCCCACCAACTTCGGGACAATGGGGTGAGGTTCCCATCGTCGCCCCTTGTACCGTGCATAAAGGCGCCCCCTGCTCCTGATTGTTAGTCCTCTCTGCTTATAAGAGTGGTACAAAGAGCAGCCTTGACTCAATTGGTTGCGCCCAAGATGCCGAATCCGGAAAAAAGGTTGTTTTCCTAAGTCAAACTTATTCGTCGCTGTGACATAATAAACTTGCCGGTCCCTTGCCTGCGCGTGGCAGGCAGGAGCATATAACATGGTGTGGATTGGAAATAGAAAAAGAGAGTGCCCGGTATCCGTGTCATGACAAATATAATGGCCCGCCTGTGCTTGTTATGTCGGGATATAAACCGAAGAGTGCTAAATAGACTACTGCTGCTACGTCTCAACGGCATAACCAGGATAGCATATCCAAGAAGCTCCATCAGACAGAAGGACAGCGCAACCGACGACTCCGCCCGCAGAGCTATTACAATAGTTACATAACGAACATAAAACAATTACAATCAATCGGAAACGCTGATCCATATTTGCCACGCCGGTGTTTAAGTTGCTCCACCGCGGGAAGTTGCTCAGGGCCAACTAGACTTTCTTCCTAAGGGTTCCAATAATCATCACCAGCCACCAGCAGAGGTGGGCCCAGAAACTGGGGGAAGGAACTAAAGTCCCCTAGTCCCTAGCCCTAGAACAATCGATACCTCCTTAAAAAAATGTTAATTCAACTGTAAGTTGCCTCGTCTCTATCATATGATGATTATGAATGTACTTTTTGAGCCATGACCCCCTTCTTCTTTAACTGCTCTAGGTGTAAAATCCGCCAGCCATCCAGGCTGTAGCGGGAAACAAAAGCCTACATACATACATACCTAATGGCTAATGTCGGAGGACCAATGCAAACCAGAAGAAAGCTATTAGCATCGGTTACCACGTCAGTGCTTTTGTACGGTGCGCCCATAGCGTCTGAGGTGCTGAACAAGCAGGAGTAAGGAAGGAAACTAGCTTCCGTCTATAGAATCGGCGCATTACGAGTAGCAAGCGCCCTTCGTACAGTGTCGGAAGATGCGGTATGCGTGATGGCTCGATTTGGTTCCTGTTGTTATTCTTACAGGTGAATGGAAGACTCAGTACCGAAGCAGAAAATGCAATCCAGACCTACCTGACTGCGGTGGAGCTTCGAACCCAGGAAAGACTAAAGAGCTTGCGATCACCCTTGGATAAGTAGACGAAAGGAAGATGAACACGTAGACTTATATCAGACCTACAGCCATGGGTGAATCGGGATCATGGAGAGCTCAATTACTACCTAACCCAGGTCATATCCAGCCATGGCTGTTACCGGGCGTACGTCCGTAGGTTCAACTACAAAGATTCCTGTGTCTGTCTGAACTATTTTGGGATAACTGAAGGTACAGAGCACGTCTTTTTGGTCTGCCCTCCATTTAACGAAGCCAGGAAGTCTAGGGAAAAAGATGAAGGATGCAAAGTATATACTGAAAATCTTGTAGCTAACAATGCTATCCGCGGGGATCAGGGAGACCGATGATTGCTTTTAGTTGGCATTACCCGAGCCCGACATTCATTCATTCATACATACATACATACATACATACATACATACTTACATACATACATACATACATACATACTTACTTACATACATACATACATACATACATACATGCATACATACATACATACATACGATACATACTTGTATACAGTCTAAAAATATTGCCGTTATTAATGTTTTTTTTATTTATTGTAGGGAGCCTAGAGCTCGGCTTTTTGATTCCTTACACTTTTTATGAAACAAGTAATGCCTACTTGTTATATTTTGTAAAATGTAGTATTTATGATGCTCCGAAACAGTAGTCTTTAACAAAATAATTTTATATCCAAAAGTGTAAAAATCATCAGATTTCTGCGATATGGCTCATATCCCATAGGTTCACCGGTTTTTTTTTGCCAGACTTGCTAAGTTGTATTTCGAATTAATTAACAATATTTATAATGACCAACATTTCATAAAGCCACAATAATGTATAATAGAGCTAATAAATGTCTACCACTATAAGCCTACAAATAAGATGTATAATTGTGCAACA
This sequence comes from Eumaeus atala, assembly GCA_017140195.1. NCBI lineage: Eukaryota > Metazoa > Arthropoda > Insecta > Lepidoptera > Lycaenidae > Eumaeus > Eumaeus atala. The sequence goes on along the minus strand of JAFELO010000003.1, from coordinate 413,711 downwards.
CGCGCGTATGCGCTGTTGCTAAATACCAAACAATGCATTTAATTTTTGCGAGCTGCAACAAATTTAGCAGCGTAAGTAATTTTAATGAGGCGTATGTAGTGGTATATATCGGTAATATTGACAATGGTCAATGGTTGAAGTGCCGACTTAGTGTACTTAGGCACCCACTTAGTCGTATCTATAATAACTTATAAGTAAAGGCTGACTTCGGACTGCTTTACATCGGTGTCTTAAGTTTATACAAATGTTCAACATCATCATCAATATCAGCCCTCATCGGTCCATTGCTGTACACAGGCCTCTCTCAATGACCGCCAAGACGACCGATCTCCTGCCCGCACCCATCCCAGACCGGACACTGCACGGAGATCATCATACAAATGTTACGCATAAATATTATCGTAATTTATTGAGCTATTTAACGAGCCCGACGTTCCAGATGCCTTGAGACGCCTATACTGGGGTGACACGGATCTGTCAGCAGCAGGGCATTTCGGCGGTTGACCAGACCCTCATAAGGGAACGCACTTCTCCATCACGAGGGCGATATGAGAACAATTATGCGGATGTCTTGTCGCTGGTAGTCTTTGCTTCTTGTTGTCGCATATACTAAAAAAATAGAGATATCTAAACGTACGAAATACTTCCAAGAGCGGTAAATCACATTTGTCGCGTTGTAAACACTGACGTATATTATATCGCGGAGTGACCCCTTTGTAGCGAGTGAACGGCCTGTGAGAGGGTGGTGGTGGGAGGCGAAGGCCGGTTCCATTGACCTGTCGTGAGTACTAATTGCCACCCTCTTTTATAAATCTTGTGCTTTTCTTTTCAGATACAAGTGCATTGTTTCCTGTGCTTGCACGTGTAGAACGCTTTAAAGTTTAAAAATCTTATTCTTTAATATAAAGCAAACGAGCAACCTTTTGGTGATTACGTCCATAAACATCCGCATTGAAGGCTACGTTGATTTCTTGCCCTCCTCTCCGGTCCTCGTCCCCGCTGCCACAATGTGCCACTGGGCTCTCATAAACCACAAGAAACGCGACGGCATATCAATTACTTCATGTACTATGTGAGCGAGAACTACCTACCCGGCCGTGATAGCACGATTCAGCCGCAAAGCAACCGTGTCACAACATCTTACAAGGTCCAAGTGTAACAGCTAAATCCCAAGACGTTAGCTAGTTATAAATTTAAAAACAAAAGCGAGTAACGGGCGCGGCGCAACGGTATCATACACGCTACTTTTTGTCCCGTCAGCGCCACTCGTGCGGCGTGTAGCGTTACACTGGCGCCGGCAACGCGGACGTCACGTCACGCCTTTTTGTCACGCTCCCAACTGCATACAGCTTGGACATTTATGACGTTATGTTAATTACTGAGAGATTAGTGCAGCAGCATTAGTTGTCGCGTTAGCGGGCAGGACGGTAGTGTCGGATATATGACTTTTTTTTAATAACCTAAAGGGCAAACGAGAAAACAGAGCCTTTCGATGACTACCGACGCCCATGGACATTCGCATGATTGTTACGCGGATGCCTTGCCCTCCTATCATCCCCATCTATGGGCCACCGGCTACTCACAATGCCGCTGATGTTGTGATCTGTTGATTATGCTACAAGTAAGACATGGCAAGTGGCTATGATCTCGTGCATTGTACGGATTGACAAAAGACAAACGTCTCCAAGTTGGTAGTGCTGTTGTCTATGAGGGGTCCAGTCACTTACTCAACGTAGGGTAAACCTTACAAACGTCTTTATAAATTAAAGTGTTTCTGCCGTTTATAGTATAAGGAGGTTAACGAGCGGTCAGAACGCTTTGATGACGTGCAGGCCCGGTTCGGCGGCATAGCAGCATGACAACTTTAATTTTTCTCTAGTTTACCATATTATTTGATTCAACTGGTCTTCTAAAATGTCTATTTGGAACATAATCAGTCGTAGTGTCTCCGTAACCTTTTAGCTGATGGTTCATAGCGCACGTGAGCAATAATCGTAACATAAGCTAGTGAGAGTTCTATCATGACTCTAAATGATTTCTTTACAACTTTCTTTTGTGAGGATTAAACGCGTGACGTCACACTCGGGTTATTGAACTTCCACAGTAAGATGTATGAATAATTACGACAATATATATACTAGCTAATAATACTAGCTGACGCGGCAAACGTTGTTTTGCCTGGTGGGGTGAACAACCCTTATCACTTAGGGGTATGACTGACTACTGAATATGCATATAACATTTGTTAAAAATTCGTAAAGCCGTTTCGGAGTAGAAAGTAACTAACATTGTGACACGAGAATTTCATATATAAGATAAAAATCCACCCATTGGCTATGGCTTTGTGCCTACTGAAGCATACATGGCTAGGGAAATCTTCAGCCTGTCATAGCCAGCGAACGATAGCTAATGGTCCGACCATTAGCTATCGTTCGCAGACTATGACGCGGGACACAGTTTAGAACACGTTTTAAATATAATTTTAAAGAGTGTTAGGTCACACGTAAATGTGTAACGTAAGCTGCAAATATTAGCTGTAGATAGTGTTAGATACCTACTGATATACAATTTCCTTTGTTGTTAACGAACATCAATTTCGTCACGTCAATATGAATGATACTGGTTGTTTTCAATATTTAAAACTCTTACTTATTAATCAAAATACTAAATTTCTTAAGACAAATGTTAATATTATTTTTATAGAAACACGATTGATTACAACATTCCAAAATTTCGTGGCTATCAGACGACACGCGCGAGGGTTTGGAAATATCATTCAAAGCGACGACGAATTTAATAATCAACAGTAATTATTGAGGTCTTGTCACGAGATATACAGTTGGATGAGAGTGTGTAGCGTTACCTTGCGAGCGCGCCGGCTCGGCGGCCAGCAGCAGCGCTGCCAGTGCCAGCAGCGCAGACATGCTGCCGCTACCGGCCCTGCCACATGCTCGTTCCTCCGCACGCCGCACCCCGTCACCACTGGAACAATACACTTCTAGTAAGTAATAATGTGGTCGTGGCCGAATTTAGACACCGGCGGCCATCTTTATAGAGACTAGACAACGTGGCAGGACATGATATAGCGCAGGAGTGTGTGCGCAGGCACAAGAGCAGTCTGTATTCTCTTATTCACCTAATCCGATGTGACGGCATTCCGGCACGACCGGAGAGGAGGAAATATCCCCTGGTTGGTAGAGCAGACGTCCATGAGGGGTAAAGTCGCATACCCAGCGTCGGTACCCAAGGTAGTTGGGACTTTTAAACCTTTTCATAAATTAAGACTTTCCTCTGGTTTATAGATTTCTTTTAATAGTACTCCTGTACTTATACGCTATTCCGTGGTACGACTATCCGACGCGACTGGAGAGAATTCGCCAGGAGCGACGGCTTAACGTGTTCTTCGGGACACGGGGGTATAACACCGCCAACTCCCTAACTCCGGACTATTATCAGTAATTGAATATCTTAACAAAGCTTAAGTAAGATTTGGGACCGGGAAATTGCTTAACTCCACACCTATGCATTACCCCTCTCCATTTTAATATCTCAAAATAATATACAACGTATTGGAGCCAAAATGAGAAAACACAATTAACAATCATATAAAAATGACAGATTCCAAATTCAAATATATTTTTTTTATTTTTAATTGTAACCGTATTTCTGGCCAGGCTAAGTATTTACAACATTTCCCTGAACCACATCGCCAGTGGTATATGGCGAGCTCCGCACTTGCGGCACAGATTTTTACGATAGTCTACATTGTCAATGAGATTTACACGAATAGTCTATTGCAGACTGCTGCGCACCAAATGAGGACTGCTTCTATTGCGCGGAGGCTGATGAAACTTTTTCTAAAATTACTTCGTCACGAGTCTATATGCAAATTGCGGCGTAGATAAAGAGGGATAAGTTTTTAATTGTTATATTTTATTAAGGGAAACGACCCTTCATAGCATTTTGATGACTTCGTATTCCCATCAGGAAGTAACAACACACTCCATGAACTATATTTCGATGACTGCCAACACACATAGGCAATGGACAACTTATAATTGTAAATGGTTAGGTCCCGTTCGCAAGAGAACATTTTTAACGCATGTTCAAAACAAAAACATATATCATGGGCTTTGTTCTTGCTCCTTTCTCCGCTTCAAACTCGCACCGGAAACTCACAAACTGAACGAAGCATAACAACGTGCCTGGCACTCTATGGCGATATTATGTAGGTTAACGCGTGTTGTGGCTTTCCACAAAACCGCACGGGGCGTAAAGGGGCAGTGCTAGTGTCTTGAACTAAGTAATAACATCTTTAATTTAAATAAAATGTTCTGAAACCACTAATCTGAAGTATACTATGTCTGGATGGCTGATACTGTGGAGAGCAATAAAAATATGGAGTAAGACTCGAAGACACCAACGGCGGCGTTGATAACTTCTAGTCTTACTGCGTATTATACTGACCTATACTAATAATATAATTATTTACTGGAGCATATCGATACAAATACATGAGGCTGAGGAGTTAGTTTTGTCTGGACGCGCTAATCTTAGGAACTGCTGGCCCTAATTGCAAAATTATTCTTGTGTTGTATATGACGTTACGACTAATAGGACCAGGCTACACCAGTGAAATCGTAGCGTAATGCTAGTTCCCAAATAACTAAGTTGACCGTAATCGCGCAAGCTTCAAACTTTTGAGACCTTCCAACAATCCAAAGTTTTCAAATATCAATATGTTTGAACGCTATGGATTGTTGGAATGTTAGCGGTTCTGCTCATTAGGCGATATTTTAATTCCCCTGGCAATGGAGGTAGCGTTAATATCTGTTCAAATAGTGCCAGTGGTGGTCGATGGAATCAGCAGTCCATTAGATTCATGACAATCTCTGTACCCAATAAGTAACTACTGATTTTTTTTTTCAATCGATGGCTGTAGTAAAGATTGGCAGAACTAAGCGTACCTTTCTAAAGTAAATAGCTATAATTTACGAGATGTAAAGTGCGGCAAATTATTCTGTTACCGAATCTCGGGTAAGCTTCGGGTTTAGAAAGCGTAATGGATATCAAAATGTAAGCGGATCTGCAATTTCGCTTTCTGTTATTTGCATGCGACGCTTATTGTTAGAGCACCCGCGGTCGAGAGACACGCTGTGCTGCCTCCGCCTTTGTTCTATATTTGAGCCTCAACGGGTAGGTGTCCTCAAATGCGGACCTCGTAGGACGTAGGTACGACTGTTCGTTCCGAACCTATAAGGTCCGACTCGACTAGAAAATGATTAGTCGATAATCGCTAAGAAGTAAGAGGTTGCTACTGTAGTTGCAGTGGGCTTTCATAAGTACCTCTCGTAGGGTATCACCGTTAACTGACAGCTATGATATCATGTGCTTACCGTTTGTGAGTCGGGTGTGGCCCATTGAAGGAGAGGGAAGGGGGAGGGGCACACATATTACCACTTTGTTTTATAGTATAGGGGCAAATGGGCCCTGGTAGCCTTTTTACGACAACCGACGCCCAATGAACATCCGCATAATTACTATACTTCACTATAGCCGTGAATATCTCACAATGTATTGACATAACAAATGGGCCATGGAAGCCTGTTTACGGCAACCGACGCTCAATGAACATCCGCATAATTACTATACTACACTATAGCCGTGAATATCTCACAATGTATTGACATAACAAATGGGCCATGGAAGCCTGTTTACGACAACCGACGCTCAATGAACATCCGCATAATTACTATACTACACTACAGCCGTGAATATCTCACAATGTATTGACATAACAAATGGGCCATGGAAGCCTGTTAACGACAACCGACGCCCAATGAACATCCGCATAATTACTATACTACACTATAGCCGTGAATATCTCACAATGTATTGACATATCAAATGGGCCATGGAAGCCTGTTTACGACAACCGACGCCCAATGAAGATACGCATAATTACTATACTACACTATAGTCGTGAATATCTCACAATGTATAGCCGTGAATATCTCACAATGTATTGACATCACAAAAAATTTTTTTTCTCAAAAACCTCCAACCATTTAGAAATACCTATCCGGTACAGGCCACACCGCTATGTTATCTCGAATACTTTTTTCATCCTTTAGTTCCATGTATGTATGAAATACTGCTCTCTCAATAATATAGTAGTTATATACTATATAATATAATACTTTATAGTATAAAATGCCGAGTTTGAGTTCGTCTGGATTTTTAGGGTTCCGTAGCCAAACGACAAAAATCGAATCCCTTATAATTGTTTACTTTGGAATTTGGTAGGTAAGTTTTATGAACGGTTTCAAAGTGATGTAGTATGATTTCGAAAAATAATATTATTACAGACATGTAACTCGCATTCATCCCGAGTAGGAGGAGATCGGTCGTCTTGGCGTTCATTGAAAGAGGCCTATGTCCAGCAGTGGACCTATAGGGGCTGATAGTGATGATGATGTCATGTAACTCACGGATGGTTCTTCTCGAGGGCGCTTAGTCGAGTGGGGTGTCACTGGACAGGTCTTCCTAAAGGTTACTAGGAAGATTTTTTGCTTGTGCTAACATTTTGTGACTTGCCCCTGGCCGCCTTTTTCCAATGTAACATCAGGGCAGAGTAAATGCGCACCACATAGTGACAGACATTAGGACAAGTTACGCAACACCGTGCCACCGCCAGCACCGGTGGCTCCGTGGAGTGTGGCGCAGCACGCATCGTCGTCTGTGGTAACATCGTTCCGCTGTGAGCGCGATAAGTGTCTTGCATAACACGCGCAGGTGGAGATCGGCTGGATACGTTCATCTCCATCCTCAAATATCATTTTCCTCGCTGTTGTTATCATTATTTCTATCCTCCAGTCGACCGGTCAAGGGTATACTGACATGGTCCTAGTAAGGACAGCTTTGGGATTCTGTCAAGGAAGGGAGGACACAAAATTGGCAATTTAAAAGTTAATAATTCACGAATGGTTAAGTAAATTCGTGAATTATTAAGTTTTGAAGTGCTAATTATTTAATATTTAAGTGTTCCCCCTTCAACTTGTTGTTATAAATTCATTCGTCACGGCAGGTAGTACTTATAGAAGTACAACGAAATTAAAAGTAAAACTATTAAAAAAAAAAAACTTTGAATTTAGAAGTTGACGGATAGTAGTCAACCAATTGACTTTTATTCGAAGACAACTTTTTCTATGGAAGTTGATATCCAAATATGAAAAAATATTAAACTTTACATACAACATATTTTTGACTGTTTTGAAAACTACGAAATTTTACCCTGTGTGTGACTCGAAGTGCACCTGACCGCTTCTTTAGATGTCCATGCGCTTCGTCTGGCTTTCGTCAATAACGGGAGTCGCTGTTCACAGGTGACGTCAAAGGGCTAACTTCAGTAACAGGTTCCATACGCACGGAAGTCAGTGTTCAATAGCTCGATACACAACTTGGGCCTGTGAGCCCCAACAGCTCGGCTGATGTTAGGTTTTATTACATAACACCAGTTAATCCGATTGCTCCTTAGTTCCCTGAAAACTGTAGCTCCTTCAGTCACATATGAGGAGTACCTACTTGCCTTAATAATTTAATTTTTCATGATCATGCATTATTTTATAGCCGTTCATAAAAATTAGAGATATATTTTATGAGCCGCTTCTAAATTCCTAACATCCGGTACCTACAGACTCCAAATAAAACGTCTGTGACATACGGACAGACAGACGGCCAGACAGAAGGACGGACAGAAGGACATGACAAAATTATAAGGGTTCCATTTTTGCATTTGGCTACCGAGCTCTAAAAGGAAAATCTTAAGTGGTGTTAGTTTTAAAGTAAGTTGTAGATATTCCTTGAGGTAGATCTTCCGTCTAGTGTTTGTGACTTGTACCGGTAGGGTTGCCACAATTTCTTTTTGGAAATAATTATTAAAATACATAACCTAGTTGTCATAGTCAGAAAAAAATATATTAATGCCGTTTGTGAGGAACCAGTAGTCCGTTGGAGGAGAAATGTCGGCGCATCTTCATGTTAGTGAGGATAGCCTCACATAGGTCTATGGGCATCGGCAGTCGTCGAATATTCGATCGCTCGTTTGCCCACCTACACTTTAAAGACCACACGTACAGCGCAGAACTTCCCCGGGTTAACCGGCCCAATGTATAAACAGCACCACCTCTTACTTACGAGTGGCAATTCTCGTTGTGAGTAACACAGGGGAGACACACAACAAGTAGGTTTTTTTAAATAGATTTAAATAGGATTTGGATTTTTAGGACCTCTGTCAAGACATGACATTTATAGACATCGTTCATTGGAGATGTTTGTTTATTATTATTATGAATATGGAAGTGGAAAATATACAGAAATTTCAATATATATATATAAGTATAGATGCTGGCTGATGCATAAATAAATACAAAATTAAAAAAGTAAATTTAGTACTTATTTTGCTTTTTTATTTTATTTACTAATTTGATTACAATTTTCTTTACATTTTGAATTTTGGCGCTAAAACCATTGCTCTGTGACGCGAGGAGTACGGGACACTTTTCCAAACGAAAGTGTGTGTGTACGAGAAAAGACTTCAGGGTTTCAGTTTTTCGTGACGGTGTGCGCGCGCATCGAAAAAATTTACTGTCATCATTTTTCCCTAGCGCGCCAAAAGAAGTATGACTTCGAAGAGCATCGCATTTCAAAATCACTTTCTGGCGGTTATAATCCTACCTAGGATGCCTGCCTTTTAAATTGCAAACAACCGGCACTATGTGTGCTCAACACCGAGTAAAACGTCTGTGACATGCGAAATGCTAAGTGTTCGGCTTTTGAACAAGTTCAAAAAATGCACACAAAACTTGTTTTTAACGAGTTAATGTATCCGAGCGTGTAATTAGTGACACAGAGTAATAGAGCCTTAAGCAGGTAAATAATAATAGCGCGGCCGCAGTGCCGTGACCCCCTCGCGGCGGTTTCCTGTGCCCGGCCTGTGCTGTGCCCTGCGTGTGCGCTCGGCCGGCACAGACACAGCTAGGGCACCTCCCTAGTGTTGCTACGCTTCGAGTCGCTTCATTGCGATGTATTCAATGCCAAGAAACTGCGATCTGAATCGATTATAAATTGTTGTTTACAATAGACAATAGTATTTTATCGGCATTACAACAGCACACATCACCACACTGGTTCCGTAATGGGGTATGCAGAGAGAAGTCACGAACCTTAACACATTTCCCTAGCTCCCTCCACAATCATAACATTGAGGTATAAACTTGGTATATCCAATGTAGATAGGTGTCTGAATACACTAATATATATCCACCTAAATAATAATTTAGGTAGAGGTAGTGCCACGCATAATGCATGACACTACATCCTCCTATGTAACAGAATTGGGCCGGCACGACCGAAGAGGTAGCTCTCGGTCACATGATATCGCCGTAAAGCGACACATAGGTAGTCGCGTTTCGTGCGGTTTGTGAGTAACCGGTGGCCCATGGGGGGAGCTGAAATGGAGGGCAACGAATCGGCATAATTACACTGATGTTTTTGGGGGTCGGTAGTATTTGAAAGGCTCCGTTTGCACGTTTGTCGCCCTATACTATAAAATAACCTATCATTTCGCTATTGCTTGTGGTACTTCTAACTCTGGTACGACAATCAGAGCGTGCTTCTGACACACATAGCCGCTCATATTGTTTTACATTTAACGTTCCGTCATCTACTTACGAAGTAACCGTTCTCTCGTCATCATCATCTACGAAGAGGTAGGATAGTGTCATGCACCATGCATGGCACTACCGCCTCCTGTGGAGCATGTTACTACCTCTTACAAAAGTAGGTACTGTATATTATAGTGAAACAAGCTCTAAGCGCGTTTCACCATCATAAGATCTAGCCTATTCCAGATTGTTATCTATATCGACGTGAAGTTTTATTTCAATTAGTTCAAAAGTTCTAATGTGAAAGAATAGCAAACACAAATAAATATATCTCAATTTATAATATGGATAGATGGAACTATGATGAGAAATAATCGAGGCTCTAGTGCCTGCATAGATATCCGCAAAACCGAAGGTTTTACAGCAGCGTGGTCTCTTAACACGGACTCAAGTAGTTCGGACACAACATAATAGCTCAGCCATCACTTCGCCCTGGTTGTAATCATATTTACACGATGTAAGCACGGCTACCACTGTGGTGGTAATGATGAACTGTGGTGGTTGTAAACGCGGCTGTCTCCACAGTCGTGCCACACGTATTCGGGCATAATGAAGCTGTAACCCTTACTACTAAAGCTGTAACCCTTACTACTAAAGCTAATAGCCTTTAACTTTCACTTGTACTTACACGTAGACCTTGTCAATACCGAAATCCTCTGTCCACAGTTGCTGTGGTCAACCGCCGAAGAGCCGTCCAGCTAACTGTTTCTACATGCAGCGGTGCATCACATACGGTTATGTAAAGTGCGATATAATTCATTAATTACAACAAAATGTAACACCACGTACACTGCTTTATTTCTCACACGACAACAACAGACAACTCATAAAGTTGTTGTACTATTATATATACCACTGTCTTAATAAATGTTATAAATAAAGTTTATTTCACGACGGAAAAGCGGTTCACACGTGCAACACCGACCACGAAAACATCGCAACTGCCTGCGGCTACCTTTCCAATACGCGAGCGATGCGCTGAGGCGTGAAAAATATTCGGTATACGGGGATGAATCGAGGAGCCACCCCCGACACGGAAGCAGATCTGTCCGAGTAGTCGAGTGTCCGACACGTTTCATTTGCTTCCTAGACCGCAGCCATCCTCCAGTAAGAGTTAGTGCGATTCTGCATTACAGAAGAACCAGGGCGGCACGACTGATGTGGCACCTCTCGCTCATATGGTACTGCCGTGAAGCGCGAGCTATGCTTTCGCGTTTCGTGCGGGTTGGGAGTAGGCGGCGGCCCATTGAAGAGGAAGAGGAGGCAAGGAGTACAAATTGTGGGGATGGCTATGGGTATATCTAGTCGAGTCGCCAAAATATCCGATTCCTCGTTTGACTGCTTATATTTCAATAAAGCTCGTTGATACTGCGTAGAAGTCTAGTGGAGTTTTCGTGAAGCTCTTACCAGCTACTACGTTTTATCTGAATACATTTTTTTGCTAGCGTAAAACAACAGTCAAAAGGAGCTCTACATGTGTCTTGTCCACATTTTACATAAAAATGTTTTGACAGGATTTTATTGACTAAAATAAGAAGTGTTTTTTGCAATGTCGTCTTTCGAATTGAGCCGAAACTAACATTTACGTGTAGGAATTGAACAAAAACACAGATTCAAGAATTGTTTTGTTTCATTTTCTAGTTAAAAAATTTAAAAATACCTTTAATTCACATAAACTCTAATGAAATTCAGGAAATTCGTAAAAAAAATATCCTTCATCACAAACTAGGACTAATTTCACTATAGAACCACAACTAAGACGAACCGTTGAATACTTTACAAGAGTCGATCCACCAAAGTACCCTGCAGTTCGTCTACTTTACAAGAGTCGATCCACCAAAGTACCCTGCAGTTCGTCTACTTGATCCACCAAAGTACCCTGCAGTTCGTCTACTTTACAAGAGTCGATCCACCAAAGTACCCTGCAGTTCGTCTACTTTACAAGAGTCGATCCACCAAAGTACCCTACAGTTCGTCTACTTTACAAGAGTCGATCCACCAAAGTACCCTGCAGTTCGTCTACTTTACAAGAGTCGATCCACCAAAGTACCCTGCAGTTCGTCTACGAAAATTATTGTCGGGAAGGGTCGGGAAGAGTGGATTCAGAGACCGCTAATACTGAGTGCGCTGATCTCTATATAACTAGATAACTGATGCCGTAGCTGTGATGGTCCGCCACGTTTAACGTGTTAAGCTTGTAAATTTTATTAAGATTACCATTTATTCTGCTGTAAGATTTTTATAATAGGTTTACTTTTTATATTACTACTATTTATAATTTAAATTAATTATGTGATGGTTATTTTTCAATATGTCCGCAAATTACTGGTACTTTAATTTTCAATGTTAATCTCATACTAAAATGTAAAATTGTTTTTAGTCAGTATACAGAGGTGCTGATGCTTCCAGTCATACCTTATATTTATTAATTAATTTGCATGTAGTTATCAGCTATTCAGTCGTATAAAGATCAGTAACTGAGTGGGATCTAGAGATCAGGTGGTCACGCCATGTGGGTAAGGGGGCAGTCCACAGCCGACAGCGGGTCGCGTTGCGCCGATGTGTCCCGACGCGTACGGTAGCGAGGGGGCGCAGGGCGTGGCGGTGGCACGCGCAGCGCCAGGGGTTCAGCCGCAGCCGCCGCAGGCGCCTCCGCCGCCGCCGCTGCCAGCACGTCCCCGCGCTCAAGCGACCACTGTCGCCGTAGGACCCGCGCGTTGCCCGTCGCCCACCTGCAATGTAAATACACACAGTCTCACACATTTACCTTCAGAAGCTAGAACACAGATCTCTGTATATTAGGACACCTTATACCGTAATTTATCCTTGACATCACTTGAACAATTGGATGTGCAGTTGTTCACACTGGTCAATTAATTTAAATGTATTTTCAATATTATATGGATAGGTAGATAAAGACTCACATCATTTATACAATCACCAGAATATAGTTTAGAGTTCATGAACTGGAATATAGTTTAGAGTTCATGTTCTTCTCATATTGTTAATATTCTGACAGTTCATAAGTAACGGTAATATTATTTAAACCGTACTTTAAGATTTTTTACTCTTCATCATGTCTATTTATATCTAATCTAAAGTAGAATAAAAAAGAAATATAAATTAAAAAGAAAAAAAATGTTATTTATGACTGTCAATAACTATGAAGCTAGGGTATGCACTTTTTCATCAGTGTACTGAGACGTTCACACTTATAGTCTTATTTCGTATTTTTTCAAATAATTCCTAAGTATCTGTAGAGGTCAGTGACATAGCTATACCTGTCCGCCTGACGCGGTGCGTCTACGAGTCCTGCGACGGTAGACACAGAGGAGCGTAGGTATCGGCAGCGCGGCGCCGCCAGAGCCGGAGGACTGCTGTCCGCAGACAATGCGCCCGAGCGCTGCCACGCTGCTAAGTCCAATCAGTTAATTCACAACTCACATAAGTATCATACCATTCAGTGGCGAGTCAGAGAGATTGCGGAAGGAATTCCATCTCTTTCCACTCAAGATCATTCTCTCAATCAACTCCTCCTCCTACCTCGAAAACGTCCAAAGTTCTGTTGAAAACTCCGCTCTTAATCAAGCACCTTTCGAGTTAACATTTTACACCCGCCACTTAATCCAATTATTCTTGCAGCTAATGGGTTTCAACTCACCGAATTTGTCGGTGGGAGGTGAGGGGTCAGACCGCTGACGCTCGACGCCGAGGGCATGGCCCTCGTGCGCCGCCACCTCGCTTGCTTCACTGTCGTTCTCACTGTCTTCGAGAAGGATCTCCTCGGATCTAAGCAATATCAAAATTTTAAATTAAATAGAGCCCACTGCCTACGACAGACATTCTGGCAAGACCACAGATCTACAATATATACTCGTATATGGAAAAAAACTCACTCAAGTGGCGGCGGCGCCGGTAGCGGCTTGTCGAAGCCGTCCTTTCCGAGCAGCCAGTACGTGTACATGGCGCCCTTGCCCTTGATTTGCGTAAGCCCTCGCGGCCGCAGTCGGTAGCCGCCGGCCGCCGAAAGGCGCTCCGCTGTCGCCGCCGACACCTGGATGCGCCACGCCGCACCTGCATCACCGCTAAGCGTGTGAGCGCTTATGAAGAATGAATGTAAGGCTTCATAAGCGCTCACACGCTCAGACTATATATTATACGTTGCCATTTACGAAATTGAATAATCAGTAGACCCTTTTTTCTTTTTTGTGCAAGTGTCTGGTAAAAAAATGAAGTCATTTTAATTTTCCGTTTGATACATTCGCGAGTTTTCGTCAATTTTTTAAATTGTTTAGCAGAATACAGAGGCGCTGACTATTCCACCTTCATCACATTTATTCGAAATACTTTTTTTTATGCATCCGCTATCTAGTTATAGATAGAGGAATTGTATCATTTGTAAAAGTACATTATCAGCTATTCATGTACACCAGTAGCTTCAAAATGCTCGCGTCTTACCCGTGGACTCCATGCGGCTGGCAGTATTTACAGTATCGCCAAAGAGGCAGTATCTTGGCATAGTGAGGCCGACGACGGCGGCGCAACAGGGTCCGGTGTGCAGGCCGATGCGCAGGTGCAGGGGCACGGCTGGCAGGTGGCGCACGCGGAACTTCCCCGCTACGTGAAGTAGGTGTAGTGCCATAGTCGCCACGCTTTCTGCGTGGTCGGCGCAGCGCAGAGGCAGACCGCCGACCACCATATACGCGTCACCGATCGTCTCCACCTGGAAAGCCCAGAAGTTAGATCCCTATCCCGGCAACGCGGTCATTATCTATGCACCTCGCGTGTGACACACGTGTGCGTCACATCTGTACGCGTGTGCGTGTACACCTGGGACCTGTGACGTAAGTGTCAGCATTCCGGTACATGGTATGCTAGCCGTACTGAGATCAGCTACAATTCACAGTAGTATACGTAATGGTGAGCACAAATGTACAGGCATTCTGTGTATTCAGCTATCAGGGCTCCAAGACCTTATAAACGCGGTACTGCTCAATGGTGGCGTCGAAGCTGGTGTACAGGTCGTTGAGCAGGTCGACCACTTGCACGGGCGTGGAGCGCGCCGCAATGGCGGTGAAGCCGACGATATCGCTGAAGTAGATGGACACTTCCTCAAACCCCTCAGGCTCCACACGTAGGCCCATCATTAGCCGCTCCGCAACTGACCTGAAATATACTCGTATTATTGTTATAGAACAGAATATATCGTTTGCTTGATCATCAGAATGTAACGATAAGTCGACGAGAAACTTATTAAGTATATCCAGCCTGAACATAGCTGTTTCCTTTCTTATGGGCTACCGTATGTACCGTATACTCACAAACTTGACAAGGTTTTGAAGACATTTGAATTAAAAATGTTATTGGGCAGTTGTATTAAGTCTCTGAGCTGTGTCTCGAGTAGAAAACTTTTCTTTTTTTCGTTTTTCTTGACTTCTTCACACTTCCGTCAGCATAGCTCTGAAGAAGTCTGAACTGTCTAGAGCCGCTTTATCAGTTACTATGTTATTATTAGACATATCGAGCGGCGCTCCAGGTGAGATTTTGGTCGATAGGGGGCAGTCCCCCTCCTTTCCAGCAGATGGGATGAAATCATCCCGTTAGAGAGGGGACCGGGTCACCTCAACCCCTCCCTTACGCGAGGGCAGCTCACGCGCGGTAACTAAAATTGGCCTCGCATTGCCGCGCAGTCGTCGGGGTTACCCTAACAGGTGCGGCGGTTTGGTTCGAGCTCGTTAACAAATCGCGCGTGGTACTGGAATTGTCTCCTATAACTGCACGAACATCGTCATTCTGACTACGTCGAACCTGTGTGCTGTTGTCTGTCATTATGTGGTGATTGTGGATTGAATCGCATAGCCCGCGCGCGTATAGAAAACAGTCAAGATACCTACAATGTACTGTAACTTTGTAACATTTTATCTATATATTCTTTCGCATCAGTGGTAGATACCTGGGCAGCATTCGGTTGAGGAGTTGCTCCGTCTTCTTCTTCTCCATATCCAGTTGGTCCGTCCGTTCTCTTATTAATTCTTCTAAATTATTGCTATATTTCTCCAGCATCTCAAACATTGAGTCTACTATGTTGACTTTCCTGTGAAATAGATACACCATTTATATTTGCATAGGTGAACAAAAGTAAAGTTACGTTTTTTCCTTTACTCGCCTTACCTCATTTTTTGACTATGTAAAAAAAAAAGAAGAATTTTTTATAAACATAATATAAACATCTCTAACGAATCGTACAAAACGCAATAATACAGACCTCGTGGAATGAGATACTTAATTAATTAGTGGCGGTCTTTTCTTGTCTGTCTGAGACAGAATCGTTCTGCAATAGCAGTATAGTACTATGTGGTGTTGCTCTACAACACTTGTTGATGCATTATTTTGGGAGTGTTCATGTATATTACACCTTTAACATATTATGAATAAAAAATATTATGTATTATAGTATCCTATTGTTTTGTATTTACTTAGTAGTTGTGAGTAATATTATGTATTATAGTATCCTATAGTTTTGTATTTACTTAGTAGTTGTGAGTAATATTATGTATTATAGTATCCTATAGTTTTGTATTTACTTAGTAGTTGTGAGTAATGTCCATAGTCATCTTATCTCCTTTTAAAGGGCAGGTGTACTTATTAGGCACTAACGCAATTAGCATGTTGTTATGATTGTTCTGACAAACAGTCAGAGATAAAAGTATGGATGCAGTATATATGGGTATACAGTGAACAAAATTTAAGTATTTGTAGTGTTATCTTGGGATAATTGAAGTAACATATTCTCATGCGGGCTGTAATGCTAAATATTTCTCTTTTGATTTCAGTACAGCAGTTTTAAAATTTTGCAAAGAGTAGCAAAATTTTGCCTAACTTTTTTTTTGGCAATTACATTTTTGCTACTTAAATATTTTATAAAAAAGTATATCTGTCATCTTTGACTGTTACACTGAGGGTGTGCTCTGTGTTGAAGAAATGTCACTCTTTTCCTTTTTGCAATGTGGAGATCGGAATGATTGGGGATGGAACCTATATTTTCCTGCCAGGAACCATTAATGATTAGATATAAAAGGATGAGTTCATGATTTCTTGCCGACGCCATGTTTCATATCTTATTTTGAAAAATGTTAAAATGTCTTATTTCTACTATGTGTGCATTTTGATATGGTTATTTACATGATCTGTATGCGAATAATTTTAGTTTGAATAGTATATACCACGTGTGAGAGTTGGGTGTTGATTTCTATTTAATTGTAACTGAGTATATATATTGCCTAATTTTAATTGGCTCCTGAAGCCAAGAGAATAGGACGGCAGCTTATTGGTTATGTGTACCTTTTCTGAGCTCTACTCTTTTATATTAAATTGAGATTTAATGTGAAAATATGATGTCACCATAATTTTCCACTCTTGAAGTTGAGGATTGAAGAACAATCAGTCTACTGCTTAGAGGATTGATTTATAATAAGACCTAGAAAGGATATCTCCTGGTTGCCCTTGGTCTCGGACAACTGCCTTACCTAGACTTCATTCCCTCACCTTTTACTAACCCTTATTAGAAACTGTATTCATTCTAATGTTTGTTTCTTGTACTATTTTAAGCTTGTTCTTAATTGTAAATATTTGACGCCCAACTCCTCTATAGAATTAAATTATCACATATTTATAACAAAGTGATGGTCGGTATTTTTTAACGGACTTCTTGTAGTATAAGTTAGCAAATGTTTCTTAGCTTCTGCATAGATATGCGTTGCCCACTTTCACTTCAGGAGGTGAAGTGAAAGTGAGCTAACTTTTATAAACTATACTCACGCTACGACATGGCTAGGACTTCACACTGGTCTTATTACAGGTAACTCCAGTTAAGTAGGCCTGTCGCGGCCGCTTTGGAGGCTGTTAACCAGCCCTGGTGCTACGCTTGCCACCTACTGCGCGAGGACTAGCCTTACTACTGCGGTTCTGGCACAGATATCACTCCGGCGCAGGCGCATTATGCTCGCCGTCTCGGTATTAAATGAGGTGTGGTCTCACCGGCCGCGGTGCAGATGGCGGAAGATCTCGTAGAGGCGGTTGAAGTCGGGCCGCATGTCGGGCTGCTCGCTCCAGCACTGGCGCATGACGCTCACGGCCTCGGGCGGCGCAGCGCCCATAGACACTGACGGCCGGATCAGCGGCGGCGGATGTAGAAGCTTCTCTATAATTTCTGTCGACAGCAATATCATGAGATTTACAATTTACATTTGTTTTGTTTTTGTTTGGAAAAGACATATACTGCTGGCTTAGAGGTTTATAGCAGTACGTATACTCACACATGTATACAACAAAAGTTCAAGTTAGTAGCACAAGGTGAGGTGTAAGTCGGTAAGAAGGGAGGTGTTGCTTGACCTCCCTTTTTCATGCGTTTTTCGCGTTTTTTTTATTTAGACACTTGTCAGGAAGCCGAAACGCATTATGTAAGAAAGACGTGTCACCTTCAGGAGACAGTGAGAGCATGCAGTAGGGCTCTCCCCGCACAATGACCTCCTGCATGATGATGGCGAAGGAGAACACGTCGCCCGCCTGCGTGCCGTCAGGCGCGGCGATGGAACTCGCCTCACGCAGCAGCTCCGGGGCCGTCCACAGCAGCTCTGAAACGGTACTATAAATATATGGAGCCGTTATATTGCAGCCATATCTCGCAGACACGATCTTGGAGATTTTTTTATTGTATAGAGGGACAAAAGAGCAATCGGACTACGACAAGTTACGCCCATGAACATCTGCATAATTACTATGCCGATGCGTTGCCCTCATTTTCACCTCCCCCCAATGGACCACCGGCTACCCACAAACCCCTTGAAACGCGAAACCGAAGATTTCACTTTACGCCGGTATCAAGTGAGCCAGAGGTAACTGCCCGGTCTTGCCGGTCCAATTCCTCTGCAGTGTAGCACGGCACTAACGCTTATTAAAACTTAGATGTGTCTGCAACCATTTACAATAAAAAAAAACTAACGAGAATCATGTGATTTCATAAATTTTACCTCTAGCCGAGCGCGGGGCATACGGCAGCGACTGGGCCTTGATAAAAGCAGGCAGGCCGTAATCAGTGACGCGCAGAACCCAGCGTGAGTCGACGACGCAGTTGCGGGAACTAAGCCGCGCATGCAGGCGCAGTGGTGACGCATGCAAGTAGCGCATGCCCCGCACCAAGTCCGTCAGCAGGGAGAGCCGAAATGTCCAGTCCAGCCGAATGTCGTCAGCTACCAACACGTCCTCGAGAGAGCCGCGCCCACACGCCTCGAATACTAGAGATGGTCGGATCTCCGGCAGGCATCCTGTGGATTGTTTCATAGAAAACGTAAGTAAGAGGTATTACATATGTAGCGGGCAGTTCAAACAGAACCTCTCGTGAACATTAGAGTGGCACGTTGCTGCTGTTTGTGGATGTCTAGTTATTAAGAAACAGAGAGGGAAGATTATTTTCCAAACGACTCCGCCGCCCTTTATACATTAGCTAATACATGTATTAGCCTATCTAAATGCTGACTCACCGATGAAGGGGTTGAGGTTCTCGTGACGTAAGCTCTGCATAACCAATAGCACGTCAGTTGCTTTCCGTCGCAGCTCCACCGCTGCGGCAGGCAAGTATTTCATGTGTACCGGATCCCCCTAGGAGTCACCCTTCTCATTAGTTTGATTAGTCATTTGCAAATAACTTGATAAAAAATAATTTGATTTGAAATTTACAAGAATTTTATTTTATTAAAATCTTCTGATCTCTCTCGTTCCATCACATTTAGACTTGTTAGTGCCTCGCGAAATATATGAAGTACCTGTATATTAATGTTTTCGCGTTTATGTGGTGGTTACTTGGACTATGTTTCTATTCGGCTCTAATCTTCATTGGCCGGGATAAACTAGTTGGTTAATATTAATCACAAGACAGATGTTGTTATTTTTAAGTGTTTAAATACTCATAACATACCTTGTATCTAGGACGATTGTCGGGAGCTAGACGCGTGACGCTACAAGTAGATGACGGCGCCGACGGAGCTAGCGCCTCGGGACGCTTTAGCAGATCAGGTCTTTCCGTTTCTGGACCTCCGAAATCGTGAAGTTGCTGCAGCCACGACAACATGCTTTCCATTCCTTCCCCTACACGTCGCCGATCATCAGCAGGGAATTGGAATTCAGCTAATGCCAAGATCGGCGCAGCTCTCGGCCGTCTCGGAGTTCTGCGTGCAACCAATCGTCGCGTCAACTGAGCTGCTGTGGCCAAGGCTACTCCGCCCAATACACAGGCAACACATAGCGCGCTAACAGTCGGACTTAATATATCCTGTTGCTCGTGCCGATGTAGCTCTATATCCACCAGCTCCAGGCCACGTAGTGCACTCCAGCCCTGCACACCGATCAGGTAATCTATTGCAACGTTCGTGATCCAGTCTTTGGATTCATCTAACGATAATTTGGAAGAAGTTTTAAGAATGGCGACACGATTCTGTATGGGAGAGTTCACTGATGTTTCGAGAAGGTAGAACGTGCTATTGTAGAACTGAGTCCTGCTGAATTGTTCTTCATCATACCGTGTCACAGATGTCACGATGTCGCTGTAAATAGACTCAGCTGTGGGAAGTTCCTGCGTATCATCACTCAGAATTAGCAATTTTTTGATAGTTTGATGATCGTCCCGAGTTTGAGGATTCTCCTGTGTAGTTCTTTGATGATTTTCTGTCGTTGAATCCATAGAAGATGATCTGAAATATATACGTGTATAGTTCTGTATACGTGTATAGTTCTGTATACGTGTATAGTTCTGTATACGTGTATAGTTCTCTATACGTGTATATTTCTGTATACGTGTATAGTTCTGTATATTCGTTCTGCAAATTTGATATTTATATTTTTAATTATATAAGTCGTCTCTAAATTATAAGAAAATAGTTTGAGTTTAAATTTGATGTGGGATTCAATTATTGACGGTGTAAGTTTCACTCAGTGCACACCTTGTTGACCACGTTCTACCATCGTGCGGTGAGGCTGTCGCTTGCTCGTCGGAGTGCAGCTGCAGTAGCATCACCTGCGCAGAGAGCTGCCTCGCCTCTTCGGCGGCAGTCGTCTCGCACACCACGACAGCTACGAGGCGATAACATTTACTGCCCTTTATCAAAACACGTATCTTAATACTAACTTTACATGGGACATAAAATTCATGCATACATTGCTCCTCTCCCATCGTAATGTTAACACCTCACAGTTTACAAAGCAGCGAGCGTAAGCATGCTACAGCTATCTCGTTTAGCAGTGCAAACAACTGCAGACATCTGACCACAAGTAGATAATATCACTATGTTGTGTACTGTTGAAATGATTGTTTTTTGGAATTCAGTTGAACGCGCTAATACTGACAAACATTTGATGCAGGCCGATAATTGAGAATCGAGAGTCGTAATTAATTATTCATTGTCTGCATAGCAAGAAAGAACTTTATGGCGTTATTAAAAATTTTCAATTAGTAAATAATAAATAATTTCAAAATAGAGAAGGATGCCGGGGAGATAGATAAATTCTATTGGATCGAACGGATCCATAGAACGAATACAGAGCAAACTGATTGATCTTTGGATTCGGAAATGTTTCGAAAATTCCATCACTTTTCTCTCTCTTTCTCGCCGAAACTGATTTGATTTGGTTCCAAAATATTTTATGTACCAACTTATGCGCTAGTACTTTACGATACATTGGATTTTATGCAAAACTTTATCAAAGTAAAAAAACGAGATGCGAGAAGACGCACCATGTGTCTGGAGTCCCGAGGCGTTGACCAGGACTCTAGCTCTCGTCACCACCAGCCCAGCCGCCAACAGAGCCTGCTCAATCTCGACAAGAGCTAAAGCGCATTCGCTGTCGGCCTCCATTGGCAGCAGTACGCGGCGCCAGTGCAGGGTCGTCGCAAGGAATGCCAGCGCGTGCGCCCGCGCTCGCGACTGAGCGCAGCTGCTCGGCTGCGGGAGGCGCACCGCCCTGGCGGCGGCGGCCACGGTGCTGCACAGGGCGGCGGTCAGGCAGCCCACCGCGGCCACGCCACCGCCGGAGCCGTACGCCGCCACCGCCGCCCGCGCCACTACCTCTTGCCAGTTTGGGCCGCATGTGTCTGTAATCACATAAGCGTTATTAGGTCGGACGTATCCTACAGCACTACTACTCATATATAACATGTTCACATATATATGTATACACTGACACGTGCAGTAAATTGAACAACAACCCTGTGAGATTTCAGTGAGAACTAAAATGCTCGCAGAATGAACCTAACACGCAGCTAAAAAAATAAAAATATCTCCACTCTAAAATTAGTTTTCGGCTCTGGTGTTAGCCACTTTACACTTGCATTAAGCTCATGTGTAGTTTTAGTTAGTTCACAACTCTGGACGTGAAACAGCTGGGTTTGTTATTGTAATATTCTCTTTGCTACTTTACTAGTATCAAATGAATAGCATGACTTTTATGTATCCATCGATAGGATTGTTTAAGTTTAAGTTAGGTAAATACTTAACATTGCCAAAGATTATCAAAGTTTATCAGAGATTCCAACATTCAGCGTCGCCGACAAATCTGGACAAAATTTTGGCGAGATTAATAGGAATACGTGAGAATTGTTAAGTACCGGTACATCTGTACTTAAATGTAGTATTGCAGATGACGATACCCACCTGGATTTAATCAATTTAGCAGTGGCTTACCTGCTCTATGTCTGAAATCAACGCATCGGCATAGTAATTACATGGATGTTAATCGTTCGTTCGTCGCCGTCGCTATTCGTAAAAAGGGTACGATTTCTCGTTTGCCCCCCCCCTCCCTATTCTATAAAAGGAACGCTCGATGAAACTTGTGTGAATTTAATTTCATCCTTAAAATATTCAACGCAGGTCCTTCCTACCCGATATCTGGTGTAAACTTAACAAAACCTCGTAAAGTGAGTCACGGCCAGTTTGTTCTCGTTTCAATACTCGATCGGATACCATTAACTAGTGGCGGGTGGTAATATAAGTTTTTACATCTTCCTTGTGCGAAACTTTGAGTATGAAAGTTATACTTCCTTTATAGGTTTGGAAAACTAATCACTGAGCACAAAGTTGTGAGGGGACCCACCCAGTTAGCCGCATTCGGTTGGTATATTTACGCGCAAGAATAAGTTTGTACGCTTAGAAAATCTTTCGTTCGTGTTATTACAATATGAATATTTTCTACGTCGAGATATTTTTTATGGTATTAGGTTAAAGTAACGTCCCGAGCCGGACTCCTGACGCCCATAAACATCCGCTGTGTACTACACCTCCTTCTCGAATGGCACACTGGAAACACATCGAAAAGTAATATTGACAATGTTTACATTCGTCATGTTATTTGTTAAATGTTCGCCACAATGTCAGTTATGTCGCCGCAAGCGATTGATAAACATAACGTGTCACTGAAAATCAGCGTCATGTCATTACATACCTAATATAATGATATGGCAGGTGTTGAGTGGCCTCCTCTATTGGTTACAGTTGCGCAGTAATGATAAAATGAATATGTGTATGTAATGTAATGAGTGTTACTAAACAACAAAAATGTAATTGTAACAAATAAAATCTTTCTTTCTTTCTAATATAACAATAACACTACCCCTTACTATTTTTTATAATACCTTTTTACGACTACCGACGCCCATAGACATCTGCACAATTACTATGACGATGCATTGTCTCCCTTTCCTCCTCTCCTCCAATGGTCGATGAACGCGACACAAATGTTGTCTCACTTTACGGCGCCATCATGTGTGAAAGGTACTTCCCCGGTAGTGTCAGGCCAATTCCTCTGCAATGCAGCATGGCACTACCTATATTCTCCTCCAATTGCCTATGACACCTGATGCGTCTAGTGCGCCCCGCGTCCAATCTGTCCCTTATTATTCAATAATCGGAGGCAATTTTCCCTCGGGAGGACTCTGCCCTGAGGGAACGCTGTCGTAAATTGACTAATGGTTTATTGATCCACAAGATGTGTTTGTACAATATATAATACTAGCTGGAGCGGCGGCTTCGCACACGTATCCCATGCGGAGGGTTGATGAATCCAGTTGGATGATAAATTAGGAATTAATATAAAAACCGTGTTGCTTCAGTGATGTTCAATATATTAAGCGAGCTTATAATGACATGATCCTATTATTAAGCCGCGTACAATACCCTCCATCAGATGTTGCTATTAAAAAATAACAGGCGCGTAAACATTCCGCCGGGTGGTGAAAACAGTGTTTTTATCCATACTGTATATTGCTAAAGGAAAATCTTACTAAAAGATCGCCGAATTAATCCTGTTGTAGTCTGAATGTCTGCTGCACACGCCACGCCGTCAGAACCGGGATAAACTGCTAAAATCCTCCTCAATCTCCACTTCAGGTGGGGTAGATGATCCTCCTGCACCAGAACCCATGTGTTCAACTGGAGTATACCCTTACTAGATCTCCATTTTACTCTCAGCCGTAATTTTTAAATATATTCCTTGCTCCATACTGCCCAGAAATGTTGACGAAGCTGTTCAATTCTATGGAATCGTGAGAGTTGACTCAGGCGATGATCGGTATAATCTGGTAGTGGTAAACTAATCAGAGACCTTCCAGTAATAAAATGACCCCGTGTTAACGGAGTATAGTCAGTGGGATGCGCTGACAACGGAGTTAACGGTGGGGAGTCCAAAATCACCTCAATTTGCGTCAACGTGGTGTTAAGCTCTTCATATGATAAATTACAATTGCCCAGCACTCTGTTTAAGTGATATTTGTATAAAATGAAAAGTAATGCCATCGTTTGTCGCAGATTCACCTAAAGAATTGCAATTTTGCTGAATAAATTTTGCTATTTCCCAAACGAAGTCCCATTATCAGAATAAAGATTAAGAGGTTTGCCTCTTCAAGATAAGAAACGGTATAATGACATTAGAAATAGGTTGCTTGTCAAACTTCCAAGCAACTCTAAATATATGGCTTTGGTACTAAAATATATAAAAATAGCTATGAAGACCTTTGTAAGTCTACTTCCTCGGCCATGACGACCAGCGCACATGATGGGTCCTGCGTAATCTACACCGACATTTTCGAAAGGAAAACCACTGGAAGAAACTCGTTGCCGTGGCAAGTTTCCCGTTATCGGAACAGCCATTTTGGCTGCCATTCGACTGCATACAACATGCACATTTACGATAAGTTGCTCTAGATAAATTACGACAACCTATAGACTATAGACCAACAAGTCTCCCTAATGGAGGCGAGTAGTAATTGAGGGCCAGCATGCATCAACCTACGAGGCTCAAATTAAAAAAAAATATTTTGTCAAAACGTGAGTGGACTGTAACAAAATGGGGTGTTTTTTATTATCGTGATAATCAATCAGCATTGGCAAGGCGGCCACCTACTCAAATAATATAAAACTTATCTAAGTAAACGTTAAATTTAAGTAAGGGACTCCTTTTTGTCGCTAAATGATTTCTTTAATAAAATTGTATATTCAGGAATTGAGTCCTTCTGAGACAGTCTAATTTTAAAATTAAGCGCGTTTTTTAATTCACCTTCACTTTAAAATGGTGAAGTTATAAATCGCCTTCTGCAACGATTAATCCATCTAAAAACATAAGCTACTGCACGAACTAATCGTAAATAATTAGAAAACCTACTCATGTCAATGAAACTCGATTGCTCGTTACTGCACGTTAAAGCGGCAAAAGAAATATCAGGTCTAGTTTACGGTGACTTATCAGTACCTTTCGGTTGAGCCGGAACCTTTATTGGTTTCCGGCTAAGGAACCTGGACCGCTCCACCATAGCTTCGAGGTTTGCAGGGTACCTATTTCCATACCACGTGATTGTAGGTCTGCAGGATTAAGCTGGGATGTGTCGCCAAATACAAGAGCCCACCTTATCCAAAACTTCAGCTACGCGATTACGCACAAACGTTTGAAGCTTAGGAGCGTGCATCTACAACCGTCCCAACACAATGGTAGAATCGGTCCAGATATACACCTCATTGATAGAAACCCGTACAGACTTTGTAATTTTCTCAAAAAGTCTAGTGCCCAATAGAGCTCCACACAACTCTAACCTTGGAATGGACGAGGGCTTTTTTGGGGCCACTCGACTTTCAGCCGACAATAAATTAACTACTACCTCTCCGCAATCATTGGCAGTAGGAACGTAGGCGCACACACCGTAAGCGAGCTCTGACGCATCTGTAAAGTTGTGTAATTGTAATATTTTATATGGATCACATGATATATTTGGTTGTATTCTAATATTATTGACTAAAGGTAACGAACTCACGACGTAGTTCCGACGCCTCTGGAACTACGGGACCAACTGTTCGTCCTAAGATATTCTTAACATTCACAGTCGTTGCAATATTTTCATGCGAACTACACTAGGAGCTAGTAGACAAAGTGATCCAAATACTTGCGCAATGACTGACGATACATCCTGCTTGGTATTACATTTAGGTAGCAATAAGCTAATCAGAAAGCAGAGTTCATCTGAATCTGCAAACCACCCAAGACCTAAGAGGTGGCTGCTCTCATGAGATCAAGTATATAAATCAAAAGGTGTCTTGGAATAATCTGACACAATTGTGGCTGTATTTGGATTGCCATTTACGTAACGACATACCAGCTGATGACAGCGCTGCCGTAACTTCCTCACGAATATTCATGACCTCAGGAAGATCATCCCCTCCAGTGAGCAAATCCTTTACATAAAAATCATTTCCTATTATTTGAGCCATCTTATTGTTAGTGCATTCTAAGCCAAGTTGCTTTAAATACCTTGCCACGAGAAATGGTGCACTAGCGGTACCATAAGTGGCAGTGTTTAACTGGAATACTTCGATAGACACATGAATATTACTACGCCAGAGTATTTGTTGTAAAAACCTGTTAGATTGATGAAGGATTATTTGCCTATACATTTACTCTACATCGGCTGCCAAAGTGTATTTGTGTTGGCGAAAACGAAAGAATTTGAAGGTCATTAAATGATACTCCTGACGTTGTGGGAGAACTAGCATTGAACACTACCCTCAACTTTGTTGTGGTACTCTGATCGCGTCATGTTTGATGATGTGGTATATAATCATTAATTTGATTCGCGTCGACTCTATGACACTCAGACATGTGGCCTAAACACTCTGACATAATGTCGTGATACATCTTACATAAGCCAGGTTTATTTTTTAATCCATGCCGGCCATGGCTAGCAGGCACTGAGTACCTCTTTGAAGTGAATCTCCTAAAAATTCAGGTTTCCATGGAATTCACACACAAAACCGTCTATCCTCAAGACGAGACATATTGTTTATGAAATGTTCTTCACATTGTTTCTCCTCAAGTGAGTAACGAGACGATGATGATAAGGGTATTTCTTCTAATTGCTAAAACCGCGTTTAATCATTTCCAGCACAGTTAAATTCTTCTCAGATTTTAACAAACTTACATTTCAAATCAGTTGAACGGATGTTACAAGAAATCGGACTTGATACAATCCACCTTAATTTAGTCTCAAATAGCAATGGTTTTTATAACCTAAGTCTATTTTGTGCTATTCTAACAAATCCCAAAAAAAAGTCAACGCCTAGCAGCTTATCAATGGCTGCTGGCCTATAAAATGTAGGATCCGTTAAACAAATATTTGGGGGTAATCTAATATCAGTCACATCAATCTCTCGGTTGGGTACATTGTTTGTTATCGATGGTAAGACAAAACAATAAAAGTCGAATGCGTATTTTTCATTTAAAGACTTCATGGTCACCTTACATATTTTACCTACGTGCGTTGACACGTTGTAGATTTTATAAGGTCTTAAGCTTAACCGCGTAAACAGACTCTCCGTCATCACACATGATGTGCCATGCCCTTACGACATGTTCGCAATCACGATTATTATCATTATAAATTTTATTAATTCGGTAGATAATAATACATCGAGTTGCTCCGATGTATTCACATTTGCTGACAAACTTTGACCACTCTGACTGGTCGAAACGGCAGGCGATGATGATGGTGATACATGTATAGGTGTGTGTGTGGTGTGTGTACAATATTATCATTATGTATGTTGTTCCTAACAGTTGTTAGTTTGTCACTTTGTTATTAAGCTGTTGTGCCGGCGTTTACAAATAAATACCTGGTCGTTTACAGTGATTTGCATAACGGCCAGATTTAAAACAATTAAAACAAACCTTAAATGTAGGCAGTAACTTAAGTCAAGCCTCGTACTGAGTGCGAGAAACTGCGAGCAATCATATAATAAATGGGCACCATTACATATGCGACATGTTCAAGGAACCAATATTTGATAACCTA
>JAFELO010000003.1:343682-373119 GCA_017140195.1 Eumaeus atala | reverse complement strand
CACATTGGATGTTACCGCATCAAGAGTCATGGCAAGCGACACGTTTCGTGCTGTTTGTGAATAGCCGGTGGCCCAATGGCGATATTGAAGGACGGCAAAGTATATGTGGCACCCAATAAGAATAAGTACATAGAATTTAATAAAATTTCCAACGAAAATCGGTTTGTACTAAATAGAATTGTTAAATTGGGAGTTGTGGGATTTTTTGTTTGCAGGTCGGAGTCATAAATATGAGAGTGCAACTCGCTCTGGGTCGGTTTTTATAACTTTTTACCATTTTACAAGCCATTATCTCGCAAAGTGTTGACATAATCAAAACATTTTCTTCGTGCATATTCTTTATCTTATCTCTAATATTCCTCTCATCCCTCAGTTACATTTATGTAGTGCTACACTTAATATTTTTTTTTCAGAATCATACTACATCACTTTGTAACGTTTGTAACCACCCACTTTCTAAATTTCAAATATATAACAAGCTCCGAGTAAAACATCTGTTATATACGGACGGACAGACACAACCTCTATGTTAAATACACTAAACTACCTAGTGGTTATAGCTAACTACTTTGGAAATGTGACGAACAATTGATTGAATTTTTGTAAATAGGATATGTACATATATAAATATATATATATCAGCGGATACACCCATGTAAAATGTATTCCTATATAAATTATGTTATCCATATATGACTAAAACCTGTTCAATAATTTTTGCGGGAAAAAGTAACAAACACACGCGCAAACTTTCTGTTACTTTTATAATTTCTTTCTCGTTGACTACATAACCAAAAGTAGAAGAACAAAGAATTTATTATATTTCGAATCCTGAATAGAAATAAATATTTCGTTACGAACTTACAGCTGAAAAGAAAGCCGAGAAAGTTTGAGATAAATTAATTGTCAACTATAAAATTGTTTACAAGTAGAATGTGTATTCAGCAAGAGGGGTGACCCTGGCACGTCTTTTGATTAACGCGTTTTAGAAATGGACGCAAAGTGTATAGAGATTATAAAGCTTATACATGATCCATCTGAGGTGCACATTAGGACTGGCCGTCTGCCGCTGCCAGGGGCACACTTTTCATAAGGTCACGTTAAATAGGTCACGCAACACATAAATAAGCCAGCGAATTTAGCCGACAACTCGGCTACCACTCGGTATATTTCATACGCTCGTACATACTTTTCGGAGAGCGTTAGGCCGGGCACACACTACGCGGCTGACGCGGCGTGCGGCGGTGCGCGGTGCGGCGCGCGGTGCGGCGCGCGGGTGACGCGGCCGCTGCGGTGCGCTCGGAGCTCGCCACTGCCGCTCGGAGCCGGCCCGCGCCTGCGCCCTGACCGCGCCTCTCTAAACTCATCACTACATCGCAATTATCTTAATATAACTTTAATATTTGCTACATACCACTTAACTCACGTAAATTTCGCAAATTCTTACCCAAGGTGTGTCAAAGCATTTATAGTTCATATTACAGTAATCATGACACGTGATCAGAGGTTCAGCGGCTATGCATGTACCTTCAATTGAAAGACCGAGTTTGTACAGTGTTGTATAATAAATGTGAAATTCCGTGGCGCGTATGACGTTTCAGATCCATTTTATAGACTCCGAGTCTGGCACTAGTTTCGGCCGTCATTTATTTTCAGAAAATAAAAAATAGTAGGATAAAACATAGTGGGAACATATATTCTTTTACATTAAGGATTAGACAATGAACACTTTTGTCGTGCTCATGAAATACGTCGTACTCCTTATAGCCTAAATTCGAAACAACTGATGAGCATCAGGTCCAAGAATGTGCAGCCCAGAAGTGACTTACATTAAGTATACTTAGGGCTCTGTAACCCTAAAGATAAAAATGGGACCCTATCACTAAGGCTACATACTCCGTCTAGTCATATGCATTTCAAAAGATTGTATCTTACAAATCGTGATAATCGGACAGTTGAATTATTATACCACTGAAAAATGCCAATACAACCTTAAGTGCAGTATGTTTCATACAAAAAAATATAAGTTTCTATAGCTCGTTCCTTCCGTTAGTAGTCCCTTAGTGTGCGAGCCAGACTCGCGCTTGGCTGGTTTGTACATTAAGCCATTGTTTATTTATCCACATTTGCGTCACATCATCTACCATCTGAGACATTTTCAATCGACAGTATCACTGAAACGCTATGAAGATAAGTATGAGACTACTGTCAGCTCACTGATTTTCTGGACCACACCGTTTTTATTTTGGTACCAATAGAAAAGAAAATGAGAAATAAGAATATTATTAAATGAAATAGATTTTGGTCTAGAATAGATCATGATCCTAAAATACTTATCGATTTTTTTGTATTTTTTTCCTAATTATCAGACGGAAATAACAGGTTATCAGACGGAAATAACAGGTTATCAGACGGAAATAACATGTTATCAGACAGAAAGATGATAGGTGTCTTTTTCCGTCTGATAGCTTGAAGGAGAATCAGACGATGAGATGTTTGGGTCACGTCGAAACATGCAAATTATATTATGAGCAGAATCAGTCGGCATGTCTTTAACATTTTAGGACTTATTTCGTACTCAAATGGCTAAATATAGAAGACAGACGTAGTTCTAAAGTTAAACAAATATGATTTGCTGGAATAAATTTACACAAACTTCACTAAACATACACTGTACTTACTGGTGTAAACATTACTAAAATCTGTTCAGTGGTATCTAACGCGAACAAATAGTATTTCGATTATACATTAAGTAGTGTTGTAGTAGTAGAGGACAATAAGTAGTGATATAAATACTTGTTTACCACGAAACTTCTTATAACAATAAACATTAAGTGTTAATTAATTAGAAGATATTTAATA
Source organism: Eumaeus atala (assembly GCA_017140195.1). Lineage (NCBI taxonomy): Eukaryota > Metazoa > Arthropoda > Insecta > Lepidoptera > Lycaenidae > Eumaeus > Eumaeus atala. The sequence continues at coordinate 370,257 of JAFELO010000003.1, read as the reverse complement.
AACTCAGCTTTGGGAGCAAACACAATTTAATGACGAAGTGCGAATGCTTTTGCATTTACGCTTCAGAACGCGAACTCGTTATTGTTTTATAACATTCCCTAAATTAAAACGTAACAAAACATCCAATTTGCATACTTCAAGCGCCACGTCTATTTGTCTCAGACGAGTGAAGCCATTGCTAAGACATAGCCTGCGAGCCAACGACAGATTAACAGAACCTAATTCGTCTCGCGATTATTTATGTTGAAAAATTGATGTAAGTTTTATTCACCGTGTATCGTTTACACATAACTTTAACTTAAGATACGTCTCTATATTTTTATAGCACAGAAGGACACTTACCCACCTCCACCCATGCTCCTACCCACTTCTCGGTACACGGAGCGAATCATGGGAGATCCACGGGGGTTTGCTCACCGGCTCTGTTCCCCAACGTGCAATTCTTGACTCCCTACACATTCTCCTCGTCAGTCCTGATTATCTCGATACAGCTACGTCGTTGCCTGTCCTTCCTCTTCGCGTGCCATGAATGCGCAAATGTCTTCAATTGCCTAAAGCTTTATTCCGTTGCAACCAAATCCTGATGATAGACTGGGCCCATTGTATTCCGTTCAATGCCGTCGAACATGATGTTTCGCTAGTTTCTCACAGAAGTACAATGGAGCAGTCGGAGCCTTCTGTGTGTGGAGTGACTACTGACGCTATACCAACATTATATTATGCAGATGTGTTATTCTCCTTCACTCTATCCTCGCGACTGGTGTCTGAACCACTCTCTGAACTCTCAATTTTTCGTGAATCGTCACTTTGATGAGTTGTCTCCCTTCTGTACAATTTTTTTGACAGTCGCTGACTCACAGGCCAAATCTCAGCGCTCATTTCATTCGTCTGAGATAAACAGACATGGCGCTTGAAGTATGCAAATTGGATGTTTTGTTACGTTTTAATTTGGGGAATGTTATAAAATAATCATGATCGGGTTCTGAAGGTTACGGGACTGCAAAAGCATTCGCACTTCGTCATTAAATTGTGTTTGCTCCCAAGGCTGAGCTTATTAAACATCTTCTAATTAATTAACATCTAATGTTTATTATTGTAAGAAGTTTTGGGGTAAACAAGTATTTATATTGTAGGTGGCTAAGGCGTATATTTATTGTAGTTTGTGTAAATTTATTCCAGTAAGTCGGTATTTGTTTAATTTGGGAGCTACGCCTGTCTTCTTATTTCTATTTCCCGTTTTTTTTCTATTGGTTCCAGAATAAAAACGGTGTGGTCCAGAATATCAGTGAGCTAACAGTAGTCTCATACTTATCTTACACGACTTCGCTTCGATCTTCAGTATCGCCCTGCGTGTGGTTGTGTTGCCGGTGGCTTCACAACTGCATCAAACGCGACACAGATTGGAAAGGAGTAGAAAAGGGGAGGGGGGAATGTATAGGCATAGTAATTATGCGGATGTTCAAGCATTTGTGATTTCTAACTTGCCCCCCCCCCTTATACTATAAAAAAGTCTATACTCTACCTTCTGAACTTGAATGTCATTAGTATTATGGATTTGGTATTAGCTATAGGAAGCCTCTTTTCTCCTCTTTCTAATACTTTATATTGTCTTATAAAATTTCAAAAATTAATAACACGGGTCTGAATAAAAAAATAAATGTTTAATCATATTAATATATTATTAGAAGTTATATGATATTACATTTGTTTTGTACAAAATGTTCAGGGATGGCACGCTGCTAAGAGCGGTCGTACGCGGCCAGTAGCGGCCGCACGCGGCTACAAGGAATCGCACGCGGTTACGAACGGTTGCACGTGATAATGAACTTCTTCGTGTGTCTAACTGCGCGGCAGCATTTGGCCTTTTGCCACCGCTTCGATGCGGTCTCGAACCAGTCTCATCGCTGTGCGTCCCTCCTCTATGTGGAGATATGTGGAGACCAAGCCGTCTGTAGAATGAACGCGCCCTCGCATTACTCTCTAGCACGTGCCAATCTACGCGGTGTACATCAAGTTCCAACGCCATCTGTACAACGAAATCTCTACTTTACATCACATTCCATATAATATGCCTTATATAGCAAATACAATATAACAAATATTGTTCCTGCCAAGAACATGATCAGAATCGTTATTCAGTTGTCAGAAAGTGTCTCGTTTGGTTTACTAATTACGAAGGGTAAGTATAAGTAACTTAAAAAGTACTAAAACATATCAAGTCTCTACAATATTATTATAACACCTAAACAAATGTTCTTTGCCTCTGCAATTCTGCGAATTCGGTGTGATCCGCCTTTAAGAAGGCGCTGACGGACTTGTGATTGGTCTGCACACACACACACAGTGTACACTAAGGGTTGTGAAATGTGACACAGCCATATGTGTGTTATGGTAAATAAGTGATATATTTTGTACAGAAATAACAGTAATTTTTAATATCTATTTGTTAAGCAGATTTTAATAAACGTTTCTATTATAATTGGTTTAACAATAAATCGTCTAATTCTCGAAAGTAGTAAGTCCATGATTTTTGTATGCATCCTTCTCTTTTAAAAATTCCTTTGGGTTCTTGGTAATTAATTCTCCCGCAAACAACCCCCATAAAGGAACAACAGATTTTTGGTTATAATTATATGATATATTGTGACCATTGTGTAGATTAAATGAACATTAAGACTAACACTAATGAGAGGTAGGGTTATGACATTACCGCCAACCAAATTTCATGGAACGTTCACTTTCGTTAATATAATTTTCTACAGATTAAGAGGATCGCATATTCATTCTAGATATTCTTTTAGACTGCATATCCTATGTGTCTTTGACTAAAAAGTCTGGTAACGAATATCAAGACTAATTTGTAAATGACGCGAAGTATGTTTCGGATTTTATAATATAAATGGGTAAAAGTATTGCACTGACTCCCGACGCCCATAAGTAGGTATGCAGACGCTGTGCTCGCCCCAAACAGACCATATACATAAAGCCACGCAGCGATAGTGTACCTCTTGCAAATATTACAATCTTAGTGGTCAGACCAAAGGTACCAGTTGTAGTACTACAACGGTGCCGTGGAGGTGACGTCTCGAATATACTTAGTGGTCAGACCAAAGGTACCACTTGTAGTACTACAACGGTGCCGTGGAGGTGACGTCTCGAATATACTTAGTGGTCAGAGCAAAGGTACCACATGTAGTACTACAACGGTGCCGTGAAGGTGACGTCTCGGATATACTTAGTGGTCAGACCAAAGGTACCAGTTGTAGTACCACAACGGCGAGGTGGAGGTGACGTCTCGAATATACTTAAGTGACTCAGGGAGCCTGTGTAACACTGTACCTTTTTTTTGTTGACGCAGGGGATTCCATTTACGGATGATATCTACGGGCCCAGGTGGCCCCTATGCCGTATGTCGGACCCTGCACTCGGGGGTGCAATATCGACTAAATCCCTGCGGGTGCCTTCAGCCGCTGTTATCGAGGGGTTCCGTATCTGCAGGCAACAGGATCCCTGCAGCGATATAACATAATATACCTGACACAGCCGCTGCACGAGCAGTCCGGCGACACCGGCGCCGCGTACCCTGGGCGACACGTACAGGTCCTCCAGGTACAAGGAGCGGCCCGTCCACGAGGAGTAGGCGCGGTTGAATATGACGTAGCCGCAGATGTCGCTTCCGTCGAGCGCCACCAGCCCCGTGTACCACGGTGGTGTCGTCACGAAACCGTCCTTGATTAACTCTGTAACAAAAGATTAGATAATAGATTAGAAAATACAAGAAGAAGCATCATTGCTGTTCTGCAGCGAAATTAGGTCTGCAACACTGTAAGAGGCCGTCACGTTTCCAGCAAGAGATTTGGATGGCCAATTGGGGGTTTGAGTAAAGGTGCTCTCCTTCACCTTAAAGTCTAACAGATTCGTTCCCTTTTCTATGCACATGTGTAGACAAATTACTTGGGTATGCGATTATTTCTGAACGTGAATAGTTACGGAAAGAGCTGTGTGCATACACAGCTTTTTTCTACACACCATACAAATTTACTCACCATGGGGTCCTTTTTTTCTGTATGGTATAGAGGGACAAACGGGCAATCGGAACCTTATTACGACTGCCGACGCTCATGAACATAAGCATAATTACTATGCCGATGCGTTGCCCTCCTTTTCACCTCCCCCAATATCTACTCACAAACCGCACGAAGGCGACACAGAAGATGTGTAGTGCGAGCGAGAGGTAAATCTCCGGTGTGCCGGACCAATTCCGCTGCAATGGAGCATGGCACTACCTCATACTAATATATTTAAAAACATAACGTATTTACAAATATATAATTTATAAATGGACAGGCCTGTACCTGGCCTGAGACCTAAGAAGGAATTAATGACTACCAAATCTATTCGCTGGCATCCAGGTTGTGCCATTACGGGCGGGTATTACTCTGTTTATTTGTTATGTTGTCCTCTGTTATGTTGTTTTACATAGCGGAGTTGGAAATATTGTAAATTTTTTTATTTAACTTGCAGTGTATGTATGTATATAAGTATGTTCACTATGGTAAATCTTTGAACTCAATTTCGAAGTAGACTTCTTCAACCGATTGAGATGCAATTTTGTAACTTTTTTTAATTGAAAATGTTATGCTACTAGTAGATAAAGGTTATAGCAATTAATAATATTTTAGACTATAATGAACTAACTACAAAATTTGTGTTTCACAGGTTTCGGGTATAATCAATAAATTAAGAAGCATTTATGTGATAGGAGTTATGCATGAAACAACTACATGACACGTCAACAGCACAGCGGGTTTTCCTTTCGGATCTGAACTCTCTAACTTATGACTACATCTTATAGATACCTTCCACAGTGAATTTGGGATATTCGGGGACCCCCTCAAACGTAGCCAGCTCCTGTCAACAAACATTAACAATTATACAAAATGTCTAAGATGAGAAAAAGATTACATGCAAAATTATTAACTACGCAATTGTGTCGACCGGCTGTTGATGATGACGAATTATGAACGATATAACGTGTCCACCGTTTAGATCCACTACATAATGTGTGCCCATATTTGAGCAAATAAAACTCTCTCTTTCTATTTTTTTATTTTTTTTTATTTCTATGATAATGTAAATTATAATGTAATCAATACTTTTGTAAGTAGTGAAAAAGTTGATTTAAAATAAATATTGTAGAAAGGATGAGTATCTTACATAACCTCTATGGATTTTTATCATGGACACAATTTTTTTTTAAGCTTTTAATTTCATTTTGTTTATATTTATTTTTTTGCAAATTGTGCTTGGTAATTCTTTTTTCTTCTTTCTCTTTAATTTCTTCAATCATCATCATCAGCCTTGTGCATCTGCAGAAGAATCTATTTCAGCGCATTCCTAACGCCTTATACTCTTGACAGAGTGGTCCTGGTAGTTATGTTTGTTTGTGGGGGCTCGTACTAACAATTTGATTTGGTCATTCCACATATAGAAGAACGTCAAGAAGGACGTCTCCTGGTTATTCCACAATCTTTTATAGTAGTAATCTTTAGTTCTGAGTAACTTTATATCTTATCATTCCAATTTAGTGATCCATCAGTATAATAAGTAACGGTTAAGAAAGTTGATTTACTAAAATTGGTAACAAATAACTAGACCTGGAACTGTATTCTTAACAATTTCGTATATGCATCTAATAAACTCTGTGTCAGCTACAGATGAACTCGAATAGTAATTTAGTTCTGCTATACAAACGAGTAAGAAGTAACAACAATGTCAACCGAATTTCGGCTACGAGGGCCTCTATGATGATTATATGTGTGGGCGGGGCGTAACGCACAAGTGTGTGTGTGTAGACACAAGTGCACTATCACTTCCGTCATTCTCATATTCTGATGAGACGGCAATCCAGTACGCTGCAGTGAAAGGAGGGCCGAAGGCTCTCCGAGGCGCGGGGGTGCGACAACCTTCCCTCAAACACTTACTGGTCTGTCGCGTGACTCATCACTCGAAACCGAGAGCGCTCGTTGCGTCTTTGAATATTTTTCTTCCTGAACTACACTAGATTAGGCTTTCTTCTCGGTCCCGACAATGGTTTAAGCCTTATCGTGGCAGTAGGGCTGTGTAGCCTGAGGTGATACGAGACACCTCGGGCAAGGCCAATTGAACCGACGAGAGGGCTGCTCTTTGTACCGCTCTTATAAGAAGAGGGGACTATAGACCAGGAGGGGCAGCCGCTCTCTGTACACCTCTTATAAGAAAAGGGGACAAAAGAGACACTTACACACAGGGCTAAAAGCGAGGATTGAAACCTCACCCCATTGCACTGCTCCAAAGTTGGTGGGGGGTTTGGGGGTTGTACTGAAAAACAAAGGCGGGACTGAAGCACTCACGGTGGTTTTTGCGGGTATTCGTCATTATAGTGTGCCGCGGGTCCCACACACCACTTGATCCCACCAGGGCCAATGAAGGCCCGTAAATGCGTTTCTCTACATCTACAAAAAAGGAAAAACCTTTCTTTTCCCTAAACTTGAAGATACAAAAGTCTTCGCTATTTCGACGAACTGCTGTGGCAACTGCAATAGCATCGCCAACAACAGTGGGTCCCTCCGAAAAAAAAAAATGAACAAGCTTACACTAGATCAAGAAGCAGCAGTAACATTGTTATAATAGAATACACCTCATCATAGCATCTCTCGCTTGCATCAATGTGCTCGATGCTAACAACACTTTTTGGTCTGATCCGAGACTCCAACTTCGCGATCTATGGCTACGAGCTACGAGTGCGATCCGCGCGCGAGAGGGGAGGCCATTACGGAAATGTAAATTATAATAAATGTGAATGAGAAGGAAATATGAGGCTATGAGCCGACGGCGCTATCAGGTCAAACGACTTCTTATTACATTTTATGCGTCCACGGTGGGAGTAAAATATGCTGGAATGTCTTTTGGCAATTTAATGTTAAGCGGACCAACGCGCGTGCATTCCCATTTCACATTCCGTGCCGTATTAAACTAGCGCGGGGCCTGATTCCTAGTTGGGGCCTTTGTTTTGTGTGTAATTATTGTTCCCCAAAAGTAACTGGAAATTATAAATAAAATATATGGGGTTTTAATCATCCAAATTTTATTTGTCCCTTTCAAAGTAAATTCCCATAGAGGCACTTAGACAGCGCTTCAACCCGTCTTCAACACAATTTTTACATGCAGAAATTAGGATAGTTTTCAGTGCCCTCTCAGTCCCTTATGTTGTTTCTTTGTTTTTTTCCTATGGCTGCGATGACGAGCCTCCACGAGAAGACAATTTATTTTTTGAAAAGAGAAATTGTTCACATGGTGGTCATATTTGGTGAGTGTCTGCGGTGCGATGTTAAGTTGAATGTTTGGGCAAAAAGCTGCAAAAATCTGGCTGTTTGCGATGAATGGATTCACGCAAACGCCCCATAACTTTAATGTAATACCTTTTGGATCATTATGGACCACACCCCGATAGTCAAAATTTTTCACTTAGTTTGTACATGCCCATTTAGTTTTCTGCTCACGTGCCTTTTGGTGCTTGTTGCTGTTTCCATGTCGTATTTTTTAGAGATAGGGGGCAAACGCGCAGGTGAATAGTGACTTCCGCCGCCCATACACATTTTCAAGACCAGGCGTCTTGCAGTCGCGTTGCCGGCCCTTAAGGAATCGGTATGCTCTTTTCTTGAAGACCTCTAAGTCGTATCGAATCGAAAATACCGAGGGCTACGATGTGCTCTACTGTGGAAATGCCTGGTTCCACAATACAGTTGTACGTGGTAGAAAGTCGCGGTTAAACCGCACTATTGAGGATTTACGGACATCAAGGTGAAGGGGGTAGAGCTTAGAGTTCTGTCGCAATGTCGAAGATTGTATTCTACTGCTGTTATTAAGCTGAACAATTCATCGGAACAGTCACCATAGAAAATATGTTAAAAGACACACAGTGCACCGACATCTCTTCGTAGCACCAAAGAATCGAGCTGTCTGGAAATAACTTGGTCGTGAAAGATTCGAGTCCCTCTACGTTGTATACGATCAAATGAGACGAGCGGGGTCTGCTCTGCTGGGCTGGATTGAATTACTACTTCGCCCTATTGAGCACACCCGGCCCGTGGCTAATTTAGCTTTCGTTTCCAAATGATCGCGGAACTGATCGTTACTCGATATATCAACACCAAGTATTCCGGTACGAGCTGATTTAAATGCGGAGCATGCGCCGTCAACCTCAACCTTGATGTTGCGACTTATCAAGAACCTAGTGATCCAATCGCATAATTTCCCGGGTAGTCCGTATGAATCGAGCTTCGAAAGTAGCGCTTCGTGCCAAACCCGATCAAGGGCCTTCACTACATACTGAATAACCGTCAATGCCTCCTCTTTGATTTCAACTGCCTCTGATCATCAAAGCGTCAAATAAATTATAAGGTCACTGGCTGAATCTCCCGCGGCGGAAGCCGTACTGGCGGTCTCTGAGTGTTTGATGATCTTCTAAGTATCTCAAGAGCTGTTAGTTGATAATGGATCCATAATTTTGGAAAACAACGGGGTTATCCCAAACGGGGTCGGTAGTTGGATGTGTCGGAGAGGTTACTTTTTTTTGGGATCTGGTACACTAAAGCTGTGTTCCAAGAGCTGGGGACTCCGCTAACAGAGTAGGAGAATCGGGAAAGGCGCGTCAATACCGGAGCCAAGTCCGGAGTACATTTTCGCAGCGCTATCGGAACGATGCCATCGGGCCCACTTGACTTATGAATGTCTAGGGATAGAAGTGCTTTAGGCACTGCACTCTGCCGGAACATAATGCCCGGCATCGAGTAACCACATCGCGGGATAGTAGGCAGCGGAGTTCCCTGATCAACCAAAAACGAGTTCGACGCAAAAATAGTGCCCGGAAGGCTTTCTATTCTGCGGCATGGGCCAGCGATTCATCACTCCGGCACAAAACAGAGAGGGATGGCTTAGCAAAGACCCCTAAAACAGCCCTAGCGAGAGACCAGAATGCACGGGTTCCTGAAGGAAGGTGAACTAGTCTTTCGCCAAGTTCGCTTGCGTGCTCTGACTTTGATTCGAAAATAAATTTTTTTGAATGACCAAGAGGCAGAATTATACCATTCCTTTAGTGTTCCGGTATTTTCATCCTGTGTACTGCTGCTGCATACGCTTGATAACACTCTAATTTACGGCGAAGTGCCAACTTACAAGAGTTGCAAATTCATCCAAACCAAAGTTGAGACTTGCCGTCAATCGGCACCGCAGAGAACGGAATGAAAAGTTCCATTCCCTGAACCACCACATCAGCGATAGACACCGCAACGCCGTCAAGCAAGGAGGAGCAAATCCTCCCCCTCGGGTAAGATGCCAATAATGGCCATATTCACGGATCTTTGTCTCTTCTCCGGTTGTGACGTGTTTAATAACCGTGGAATCGTTTCTTGCTTCAGAAAACATCTCATTGACAACGTCCACTTTGCGCTGTTTTTGTATCAAAAATGACGCGACCACAAAAGCGGTTTGTCACAAATGTGACAACACAAACTACTCGAGAGAGGGCAAGTTATTTTTATCGCAATTTCAATGACAAAAAACAGAAAGGTTTTATAAAGGGCTATCTGTAGTACGGGATTTTGAAATGATATTTTCCGGATACTTTTAGGACTGTTTGTACCTAAGACCTGCAGATATTTTTTGTACCATCTCTATACTGTGAAAGTGTGTATGGCGAAGGAGCTTTTCAACGAGTACATAGATGTCCGCATTATTATTGTCATGCGTCACTTTCCTTTCCTCCTTCCCTTCAAAGGGTCACCAGCTACTCACAAATCGCACGGGAGCAAGAGGTGCAATGCTATGCTGCATTGCAGCTGAATTGGGCCGCTACAACCTCTCGCTCACATGACAACGCCGTAACGTGACAGCTATACTATCGCATTTCGAGTACGAGCCTCTGTATATATGAATATTGTCTCATTTTGTGCCAATACATTGTAAAATATTTTGCGCCGTTAAAATGGAGTGGGGTGATAAAGAGATCAGAATCGCTGTGATTGCATTATACAAAGTGGATAAGGAGCCAAATACAACTTTTAAAACTCTGCATATTGTCTACATCATGTCGCTTATTTCAGGACATGACTGATGTCATAAATTTACGCGAATATTAGTCATTACAATAAAACTACTTTTACGGATTTTATCGCGGTTAATTAAATTATTTATGTAGCCCGACGTTTCAGAAGCTTTACAGTAACCATGGTCACGGGTGGAGTGCAGCCGTGGAGTCAATCCGTGAAAGTAGTTTTATTGTAATGATCAGGACATGACTTAGGATTTGCAGCTTATAGGTGACTGATAATTTATGAACTGAAAAATAAAGATGAATAGGGTGGTAAAATTGAAACAACTACTGAAGCGGTACGCAAGCACAGACAAATTTTGTTTACGGATGAGAATACTTTTACAATTGAGCAACATTTTAACAAACAAAATAACCGAATTTAGTATAATTAGTCGACAGAGTGCAATGTGAGCATTAACCGACTTCAGTGGTGGTATGAAGGTGTGACTGAGTCATTTTTTGAAAAAGGTATCATCATCACAGACACAAGTGTATCACGATACCACTCTTGAGCAGGTAGTTAAGCCCCTCAATAACACCATGTTCAATAGCCAAATGTGGTCCTTCCAGCAAGACTCGGCGCCGGGACATATACTTCGTCCACGCGGTCTTTGTTGGAAGCGAACGACCTGGCTTCATCAGAGCTGAAGACTGGCTGTCGTCTTTTCCCGGTCTTTACCCGCATGATTATGATTTATGGTCAGTTTTAGAAAGTACTGGTTGCTATGATAATTTGGAGTCCCTAAAACCATCCATACGATTGGCTGTGCAGAATTTCCCCATGGAAGGAGTAAGTGCTTCTATTCATAACTGGCCTCACGTTTAAAGGAATGTATTGCAGCCAATGGAGACCGATTCGAATAAGCTTTTAACATTTTTAATTGTTTGATATTTGTGTATTAAACTAACACACATTAAAAGTAACAAATGTTCTTTGCAATAAAAAAAATAGTTTTTCCTTTGTTACAACACAACTTTCATGACAAGATAAGGTAATATAAGATTACACATCTTTTGACGCTTTATACTTTTCTACCAGACAACACGGGGATATGTGTTTTGACGCGACATTAGACGGTGATAAACACCTGCTCCATTGCTTCCAATCACGCCGGAATTATCGGGGCGTCTTAACGACATAAGATGAGTATGAATTGAATGTTAATGGCCCGGCCTGCAGTAGACGGACGGGGGAGCGGCGTAGACGCTACGCGCAATTAATACAATAATAATAATAATTATTTTTTATATGTTATTAGACAAAACTCTTTAACCAATGCGTTCTCTCCGTAGGACCGAAACATGGTCTCTTAGTCAGTCAGGATTGGTCCGCAAGTTTGCGGTAGCTCAGAAGGCTATTGAACGTTCTATGCTGGGTGTTTCTTTGTCCCATAGAATTCGTAACGAAGTCATAAGGCAGAGAACTAAAGTATCCGACACCACGCGAAGAATAACCTCTAACAGCCTGGTCGGGTCACTCATAAGACCAGATGGCAGATGGGCCACTAGGGCTCTGGAGTGGAGGCCGCGTTTAAGAAAACGAAGCGTTGGTCGATCGTTCACCAGGTGGGAAGATCGTGCAGTTGCTGGTCCGGGATGCATGCGAGTAACAGGAGATCGGCCGTCTTGGTGTTTACTGAATGAGGCATATGTCCAGCAGTGTACCGATTGGGGCTGATAATAATGATGAATAATTCATAATTTATTTAACCCTGTCATAATCGCAAATCAACTGTATGAATTTGAGATGATTTTTATTTAATTAGCGAAATCAGTAGATGAATTAACATTTTGTTACTAACCCAATTTTTATACACTAAATATTATTTTTACTGTTTAGAAGCGTTAAAGTTGATCAAATGTCGGTGGTGGAGGGCAGCGCGATGGAGTGGGGAGAACAGTTGGCGTGTGCAGATGTTGCTGGGACCAAGCAGTGATCAGCCGCCGGTGGTTAAAGTGAGAAGTGGGACGAGTAAGAGTATTACTGTAAAAAGAAATACTAAAAGAGTTTGTGTGGAATCATCATCATCACACTGATGGCGTCCACTACTGGACGTAGGAAGGCGCAAAAATATAGTTTCATGTTGTTATATTTAAGCAAAACTACTGATATTCAAGAAATTTTAAAACTTTCCATAACATTGAACTTTTTAATAAAAAACTCCTAACCGGGTTCCTATTTTTCTACAGATGGAAATTAATTGCTTCCTCTAATAGTGTGAACTGACGTGACGGCTCGCTTGCCCCCATCCTATCTATAGTAATATTATGAACAAACATTTAATTGTTTGCTTAGATAATGCTTGATGTCCGTTTTTAGAGCCTCTTCCATTGAAAAGGCTCTAAAAACGGTTCTTTTGCCATTAGAGTAGAGTCCTATGTTATCTGTGATTAGCATAGGCTACATATCATTTTGTATGTTGCTATAAAAACTTTCATAATGTAACCAAAAGAATGAAAAAAATTATCAAAATTTTTACTTGTAGCTGCAGAAATTATTGACAACTAGCTGTCCCGACAGACGTGTAATATTTACGAGGCCGAAATTAAACCTTGTTGTTTAATTGTCTTTGTAAATCAATGTAGTTTTGCCATATTTTGTAAAATATCCGTGAGAAGCCGGGAAGGAGTGAACATAGTGAGATAATTCTATTGAAATAATACACATAAAACGAAGAATTTGGGACTCGTAACCAATACTAATCCGATCTAAAATCCAATCTACTCCATAACACCCATAGACATTATACGGTATTGTCCAGTGCGGTGAGCCAAACGTGCCTAGGGTACATAAATTATATAACGACAATTGCCTGGACTGTACACACGTAAACACAAGAAACAAATTACCTGGTACAGAGTTCAATGACACTTAGATGAAGATACGCTACAGAGCTCCACTTATCTACCAAATAGTAAGAGTTGATGTCATGCAGCGGAATTGGTACGGCAAGAACGGGAAGGTACCTCTCGCTCACATAATACCGCCGTAATGTAACATCTTTAGTGTTGCGTTTCGTGCCGTCTGTGAGTAGCCGGTGGCCCATTAGGGGGGGGTGAAAGGAGGGCAACGTATCGGCATAGTAATTATGTGGATGTTCATGGGCGTCGGCAGTTGTGGAAAGGCGCCGAAAAGGATCTATAGGTCGGTTGCTAGTGCGCTCCGTACCCGGTTTGTGTGTACCTATCACTACGGCTTCCTGCCAGATGTCCGGGAATGTACACTGCGTTACGAGAGCGTTAGACATACACACAAGAGGTGGCCCGGGCGACTTCTTAGCGTAAGGGTACATTATTAGTTCCTTAACTTCGTCTGTGTCCGTCGGGCGTATGATCTCATTATCACCGCCCGGTGGCATGGCCAGCCGGGCCGTTACTGCCCTTTGTACCTCTTCTATGTGAGACGGGTCTGTGGGGTGGGTACTGGGAGTACATTGACTATCGATCCGTTCCGGTTTTTCCGCATTATCTAGTGCGGGTAAACGGTTTTCGTGGCTTAGCGGTGGCATCTGTTCCATCGGTCCAAGTTCTGCTCGTGTAACGTTTCAGCCGTCTTTATGGCCAGTGAAACGTTTCTGATCAGTGTGACATCAATTACGCTGGGAGGCTGTATATATCAGTGTGACATCAATTACACTGGGAGGCTGTATACGCCGCACGTTCGTGTGAGCGTAACTTACACGGGGAGTTGGTTACGCTGGTTTTAAAAACATTTCCTGTGATGGTAGGATGTTTCCCGTCACTCGTAAATGTTTGCTCTAATGCATTGATCAACTCATCATGGTGCACACTTTTATCCTACCTTTTTTTTTGTTGACGCGGGGAAACGCATTTACGCTCCTTCACTGGCCCTGGGTCCACTGGTGTGTGGGACTCACGGCACATGATAGTGCCGAATACAAGGTCCACCGCGAATGCCATCAGTGCCGCCCTTGTTGAGGTGCCCCGAAACAATAAATCATCAGGGCACCTCGACGACTAGCCGGCCCCCTAAGGGAATGGCTCCACCTCCACAGATGGAGTTTCCCCGCACTACAGGACAATCCCACCAACTTTGGGACGGCGCAATGGGCTGAGGTTACCATCCTCGCCCCTTGCCACATGCGCAAAAGCGCCTCCTCCTATTGCTCTTTGGTCACCTCTTCTTATAAGAGGGGTAACGAGAGCGCTTCTTCCTCCTGATCTTTAGCCCCCTCTTCTTATAGGAGGGGTGTAAAGAACCCCCTCGGTTAAATTGGCTTCGCCTGGGTTCACCCCAAGCTAATAAATAAGCCCCGCCATGACAAGGCTTGAACCATGGTGGGGACTTTTATCCCACCTGTTGTAGCCATTTGTGATCAACTTCTGTAACGCGCCTGATCGTCTCCTCCAGCGCTGAGTAGTCAACCATGGCGTAATTTTTTTCAGCAATGGTGCCAAATTTAACTTTTCGGGAAACAGCTGTACCTCTTCCGTGTCCACTGCTTTTATGCGTAGTGTTGAATCGGGTAGTGGTTGTGACGGCTACTAGTACGGCATATAGTAGATGCATTCGTCATCAATTATCTTGGTTACTTTTGCCACTCGTTTTCATCGTGGGCGATGATCAGTGCCGGTCGTTTTCCCTGTATGGCCGTGGGAGGTTGGACCGTGGCCTCCGGGGCGATTTGCGGGTCCTCCGATTATAGGTATAGGTAATAGGTTTGCTTTTCAGCCACCGTGTGCTTTGCCGTCTTTGAATGTGGGATAGATGTGTGTAAATAGATCGAGGAATCTCCGCTTCCCGCACGGAGTTTCCTTGTCTTGGTCTTTTTTACTTTTTGATCACCGCATAGCTGGTGTCATCCCCATGTGAACTGTCCTATAATATCTCATGCTCGAGGTTGTGTGAGGATCACGATGGTACCCCCGCGCCGGCGTCAGAGCATACTGGCATCGTCGCCGGCGTCACCCTTTGACCCCAGTTTCAATCGCGCCGTCAAATATAATAAACAGCAAAACAAACTCTAAAGGGAAGAAAGGGGAATAAGAAACAAAAATAATAACAGAAACAACAAAAATAAAAACCGTTAGCTTAGCATTGTACAATATAAATACCTATTACTTCGTTGTTCAACACACTTCAAGTTGAAACCTTCGTAAAACAACATCTCTGTCAAAATTCATGCTTTTAAAATATTATATTGTGAAATTCAAAAAGAAAAGTTTTTAAATAGTTTTTGTTACGTCACGTAACAAAAGTGGCGCCGTCGGTAGGATTCTCATAAGATCGCCTACAGCTACGGTATTCGAAGGGTTTTGAATGTACCTGCTAAACCAGCATGCGAGTCTGCAAAGTATTAATTTGGTAAATGGAATAACTGTGCTCAAAAATCCTTTCATTACAAAATCTATTTCTATATCCTATACCTCAAATTCTATGAAACAAGAATATTTTTAACAAAATAAATATGAGCAAAAAAATAGTTTGTTATTACACAAACAACCATCACGTCAAAATCTGATTGTTCCTCCACTAGCTCAAACAGTTAAATCTCAAAATTGTCTACTCTCCTACAGTTAATACCCAACTTCTATACCACCAAAGGTGATAAAGTATATCGATTCATTCGATCTTTTTCAGTTGATCGAGTTTTACACTAGCTGACAATAGCTTGCACAAACATTTGTGAGCTTAAGCGTTGGTTAGAATAAAAGGGCCGGGCTCGTCCGAGTTATACGTAAAGCAATTTGATTGGTGTGATTTGAAAGCATTCCTTATTCAAAAATACTTACAAACAAAAACACTAGACTATCTATTTTTTGAACTGCAGGGCACGTTTCGAAAACCAAACGAAAGTGTTACAGAGTGTCTACCTGCATGAAGACAGATGTAGGTCTAAAATATCAACAGAAATCGAAGACGCTACGTTACTGGGTAGGCAACAAATCGCCGAAGAAACAGCGCTTAATGTTTTTATTAATGGCCTCTCGTCCGATATGGGGACTACGCTTCGCACACAACATTATACTAAACTTTCGGACGCAAGTAATTTTTCGATGCATGAGTAAGGCCAGACAGGCTTTGTATCAAAGTGACCACCAGCCGCCCAAAAATAACCACCAACACTTTTCTAAGTCGCAAAATTTCACACGCCGTATCAAAAAATTCTGTAAATACTGTAAGAAATTGGGACATGTAACATCTGAATGGAGAAAATGAGCACATAACTATTTCAAACCATCGGGATCTAACTTCGAAGACAAACCGAAAATCAATCATTTAAACTCGATAGCGGCCGAAGAGATGAGCGACTCGTCGGAAACCGCTTTGAGCTGCTCGAACTACATGAACAATGCTTAAAGCCGCCTCAAAATAGAAACAACAATAAGGATCATCATCGTCAGCAACATTCAGTCCATCGGAGATAATGTGACGATACTACACAAACAGAGAATAAAAACGGGTCACACGACACAGTCTATCGGAGACAATGTAGCCGGTTTTTTGCAACAAAGGATTCTTGTACTCAAACATCTGAGTCCGTTTTCCTTTGTCAAGAACTTGGCAACCAGCTTCAAGTTTTATCGAAATCTAAATCAAAATCATCAAAATTAAAATCGCCAAAATCAAAATCACCAAATATACAAATAAGAACTCAAAGTGAAATCTTAACTCCAAATCTAACTCGAAACTCCTGACTCAATTCTTTTACAAATGCCAACTCGAAAGCATATACAATTTCTTCATTAAATATTCTGAAAATCCATTTCATTTCATATCAACGGTCATCCAGTAACATTTTTAGTGGATATAGGAGGAGCCGCGATATCCGTTATGCGTAAAGATAAAATAGGTCCAAACTCTTTAGATACCTCAGACAAAGTCTCAATTATAGGCGTATCAAACGGTAATTCTAACATCCAAACATACGGCACATCTCACATCTCTCTTGATCATCTGCCGAAACATCAATTTCACGTAGCAAACTTAAATATGGAATCAGACAGAATATAATAGGTAATGAATTTATGACTAAGTTTAAAGTCCACAATTATATTGCGTCAAAATCAATGAGACTCCTTAACACAACGTATGAACTATTCTTTTTAAGTGAACAAACAAATCAATCTCACAATAACAATCTATAGTTACCAAAACGTTCGGAAATTGTTATTCCATGTTATACCGCCGATTTACAAAACGGCCCTGCCATAGTCGAAAAACAATTAATCCATAAAAATATTATAATTCCACACTCTATCCAGTGTCAATGTCCAGAATAATAAATTCTTAACCACTTGTTTAAAATCCAGTTGCCATGATGAATACATTTCAATACCTATTATAAGACAATTTCATATTCTCCTAAGTACTTTCCTATTAACTCATTAAACGACTTTCATCTTACAAACGAATGCGACATTTTAAAATTAATAAGATGAGATCAAATATATAAGGAAGAATGCGAATCACTAAATAAAATTATATCTGAATACTACGGACATGTTCTATATCGAAGGCCAATCCTTATAATTCACAAACCGCACGAAACATTCAATTCCAACTACATCAAATATACCCTTTAACACAAAAACATATAGATTTCCTTTTGTACATCAACAAGAAGTCAATACACAAGTACAAAAAATGCTAGACCAAATCGTTATCCAACCTAGTACATCTCCATGGAGTAACACCATCTGGGTAGTCCCTAAAAACTCGACGCTTCTGGCAAGCAAAAATAAACGTTATCGATTATAGAAAACTAAACGAGATCACCATAGTAGAAGTTAGATACAAATTCACTTCCAGTACAAAATGAAGAAGCGAATACAAAATTAACACTGTACTCTACTCCCGATAGCAAAGAATATCTACAGCTCAATTACGAACATTTCATACAAAATAACACTCACTATGACACTAATGAAATAAAAACGTCCTCCGGCAGACTTCTAGATACTCGCCACAAGAATATCCTCATTCCCATTTCTTGACAACTCTCGGATCAAAATCAATTATATAACGAAGCCTTAAGCTTGTGTACAGACATATCTCAAATAAAAACATAACACTAAAGAAAATCAAAATCTTCACTTTTGTTACACAAGACCAAGTCATTTCGATTCCTGGGATTCGGAAACTTAATTTAAAGCATTACAGTCTTGTCTTCTACAACACGAAATTGACACGCTTCACATACCCAATTTAAAAGAATATTTCTGGAAAGGAATATCAAATGACATTAAGACATTAAGATTATCACATGCCAACGTAATAAAATTCATAGAAAATTATATCAAGCCTCTACGGTCCTAACTTCTCAATCCACCGAAACTTCGAACATGTTTCAATGGACCTTGTTTCCTACTCTGACGTCAGTGACAACAATAACAAATACATACTGAGCTTACAAGACGAAGTAACCCGCTTCCTTCAAGCGTATCCTATTCCCGATAAGGAAGCAGTCACTGTCGCTAATCAACTAATCCATTTCTGTCAACATTTCGGTGTGCCAAAACGTTTTCATTCCGATCAAGGTACAGAGTTCATGAACAACGTCATCAAACAACTTGCGAAATTTCTTGGCGCTAACCAAACATTTAACACAGTATACCAACCACAGACAAATGGAGCTCTTGAAAGATCCGATGCCACCTTAAGGGACCACATGCGCATGTACCACAGCCGCAAAATCAGGAACTGGGACCGCATAATCCCACTTGCCATTACGTGCCACAATACTTCGTTAAGCCAGTCCACTGAATACACACCTCATGAACTGCTATAAACCGAAACAATTCACTTAAACCTATACTCGACTACACAGCCTGTGACTACCTCAAAGACTTGAACAAACACCTCCGAATTTCCCGAGACACAGCCTTGCGTAACGTATGAAATATGAAGGAAAAAAGCTAAAGATCGTTACGACAAACAAATAAAAAATATATGTCAATATCGCATCGATAGCCGAGTCATGTTACGAGTCCCAAGTCCAAACAATATCGACTCAAAATGGTAGGGAAGGGATATCAGGTTATTCGCGTCGGATGCGCTATCTAATAAAGAAATGAAATCGTACGCAGCAGCAGACAGAGTTCGTCCGTATAACACACATGACGTTGTATAAAAAATATTATATCTTAGCCGTATAGTGACCGGCTTACGAATAGTCCTAACGCTCATATCCGAGCATGTCGTAAAAGGCGACTAAACGGAAATCTAGGTATAGTTTAGAATGAAGCATAGATTGTTACAACGTAAAATAAGTCAAATAATCCCTCAATTTCCTATTTTGAATAAGTTCATATATATAATCCCATTTTACAAAATCTTTATAGTTTTGGTTTAGTTCTATATCTAAAACTTCCCTACAAATTCTCGAATCATTCATAAGTTTAGAAAATGAAATTAACGATTGCTTGACAAATATTTTATTCGCAAAATCAAATATAATTCACCCTTCCATTCTAAGTCTTAATAAAATATACGAGGAACTCTTACTCTCCAACCTCATTCGTACTAGTAAACGCTTACTCCTGTTAGTTATGAAAACCTTCATTCAATATTAGATTCATCATCACTAGCGGCATACGTATATGCCAATCGATTAATCTAAGTACTAGAGTTCCCACTAATACAAAATGAACCCTTAAACTTTTATCATATATGCTAATAATCCCAATGGGCAACAATATGTATCAACGAGTACACTCGACAACTGCAAGACATATGCCTCAAGGATGAGGGTCTGGCAGAACTTAGTCGTTAACGACTCAACAGCGCGTCCTGTCTGTGTACTACAAATACTATTCAGCGTCTCGACTTCATTACCGAGCTCTTGCACCGCCACAATATTGGCGGCCAAGATAAACACTTACCAAATCCTAGAAAAAACAATTGGTTATACATTTAAAACGAAGAAACACCGTCAGTTTTACAATTCCAAAATGAAGTAACTCAGGAAAAGTTAAAAGGCACCGGAATCATAACTCTACCTGAAAATTGCAAACTCTACACCAGATACAACACTCCAGCAGCTCATCATACGTCAGAGGTCAACATTTCCTATCCCGTTATAGTTCCTGACATAAGAAACGAAGATTGCTTCAAAGAAACACAATAAAAACGATTATGCCCGATAAACGAGCTGCGTTTAGGTTCGATGAAACAAATAGAACACCATCTAGGCAAATATACGGCACATCTTAAAGAAATGAAAGAAGAATCCATCATTAGTTATTGGCACAATGACTATTCCTTACATATAAATTCTGCAAGCGTTGCCCAAATATTTTTACAAGACACAACTTTACAAGTGATCAGAAGACGAAGACGAAATCTCCACATCAAATTCTTCGGAAAATTGTTATATATCAACCACGCGTACTCATATGTACTACATTCATTTACCGTACTCTGTAGTTCATAAATAACTTTATATAACTTTATACATAACACTGAACCCAGTAAATAATATATAATATAGAATAAGCACTTCACACAAACCTTATTGTAGGTAAATAAACAAACCATTACCAATAATACTTTGTTCCTGATATTGTATTCTTAAGTCGAAGTCATTACTAATCATGTTTTACTTTCTCCAATAATATTTCCTTTGTTTACTTTTCGTCGTCTCTAATATATAAATCGTTAGCTTAGCATTTTATTATATAAATACCCATTATTTTGTTATTCAACACATTCCAAGTTCAAATCTTCATAAAGCAACATCTGTCTAAATTCATTATCATTCATACCCATAGTCTCGTCAATTTCCATTGTAGTTTCCGACATATCTAGGGCTTCGATCCGGTTTTTTAATTCCAGTTGGAATTTTTCGGAACCTTTCATGATTAGTCGGAAGTAAGGTCGGAGTCTCGATTGTACTAATCGGACACGCTCGAGTCGAAGCCTATGTCCAGAGAGCCCCTAACCAATCGGTGATCACTTCCGGTTTTAAGCCTGTTGATCACGGAAACAGCCCTATATATATGCTTTCGGTCCGTCATAATAAAGTCAATCTCGTTCCTTGTCACAGTATCGGGGCTCTGCCATGTCCACTTCCTATGGGGCTTCTTCTTAAATTAGGAATTCATTAAGAAGAGGCCTTCCTTCTCAAGGAAGTTTACCAACATTTGCCCCCTGCGATTTCGACTTCCGACTCCATGTGGTCCCAGACTCGATTTCGTACCTTGGCATTAAAGTCCCCCACAACAACATTGAAGTGGGCCTTAAAGGTGTTACGTAAGGCCTCCAAGACATTCTCATAGATTGTCTCCACGTCTTCACCGGAATGTGTTGAGCTTGGTGCGTATACTTGTATCACTTTTTGGCTGTACCTCTTAATAAGTTTAAGAGTTTAAGTATGAGATACGCCACCCTACCCGACACACTAGAGATTTTGACGATGTTGCCTACAAAGGACTTATTCACGTGGAATCCCACGCCGCCTTGTGATGGAGTGTCACTTTCACCGAAGTGGAATAGGTGACCCGATGGCAGAGTTATGGTGTCCCCGTCTTGTCTTCGGACTTCACATAGCCCCAGAACGTGCCATCGGATTTTTTTTAGTTCCACCTCCAGCTGAAATAAGTGGTTATCTAGCCTGAACGTTCGTCCATTATACGTAGCCAGGTCAAATCGGTGGTAGTGATCCGTAGCCCAGAGATTCTTCGCACCCATTGTTCCACTGTTACCGTGGCCAGGACTACTGGAACTACCGGGAACTGGGGCCCGAATTCTGTTGCTGTTGTCCATTTGACGTTAATGCGCATAATGGCCACGCTGAGCAGGCGGATTGGCAATTGCAGTTTATGTTTCGGACCGGCGCCACTGCTTCCTGTCGCCGTTCCGATTGATGGTACCACCATCACTCGGCGCGAGCGTCGTCCGATGCTCCCGTCTATTTCACTGTCACTATGAAACAGTCGGGACAACAAACAACCAGCTCGCTTAGGCCTCTTCGTTGTTAAGAGACTAGTGTACTTTGTCCACTCTTATGTCACCCTAGGCTTGGATTGAGGGTGAGGGTATTCTCAAGCCGCCCCCACACAGCACATAGTTTTAAAATATTATATTGTGAAATTCAGAAATAAAAGTCCTTAAATAGTTTATGTTCCGTCACGTAACAAAATTTAACCTTTTTTTGTTGACGCGGGGAAACGCATTTACGCGCCTTCTCTAACGCGACCGACTCGACAGGACCTGTCGAGTCGGTCTAATTAGGCTGTAATACCAGACCAGTTAGCATGAGCCTTACTAAGTCCTGGTTATCATCTATCTACTTTTTTGCGGGGAAGCGCGCAAAAAAAGGTAGATAGATTTATTTACGCGCCTTCACCGTCCCTGGGTGGGGTTTAGTGGTGTGTGGAGCTCGCGGCACATTATAGTGCCGCATACCTACGAAAAACACCGCGAGTGCCATCAGTGCCGCCCTTTGTAAAGTGCCCCGGAACAACAATCATCAGTGTACCTTGACAGCTAGTCAGCCCCCTAAGGGACTAGCTCCACCTCCACAGATGGGGTTGCCCCGCACTACAGGACAACCCCACCGACGTTGGGACCGTGCAATGGGGTGAGGCTCCCATCCTCGCCCCTTGCCCCGTGCGCAAAAGTTCTTAGGTCCCCTCTTCGATTCCTCCTCCTGATGTTTTAGCCCCCTCTTCTTATAAGAGGAGTGCAATGATTCCCCTCGGTTCAATTGGCTTCGCCTGGGTTCGCCCCTGGCTACTAAGCCCCACCGCCACGACAAGGCTTGAACCATTACTGTTTGTTTTCTAATGTATTTGGTGATTTTATTTTTAATTTTATTTATTTATTTGATTATGATTTGTAGAAATTGTGTAAAAAGTACTCACACGTATCAAATGTCACAGTACCATGCTATATGAAATGGATTATAAACAATGTTCAATGACTTACATTCATCAGTCTGTGTACAGTCGGTGCGTCCTCCCGACCCATATTCCGGATAACGAAATTGTGTGCTGCACTCATTATTGTATATAGTTATATACTAAACTGTCTAGACGTAAAACGGCGCGGAATAGAATTCGAACTGATATCTCTAATGTCCACTGCCTCCTATAAGCTGTTTATCAACACTTAATGTCTCAAGGTTGGAATTTCATTAAGGAACCTTGTGAATGACATCTATTTATACCAATACCAGCTAATTGCCTTGCATATTTTCGTGAATGCTGGCCTAGATGGCGTAGCATACATTGATTAAAAGTTACCGTACTCACTATTTCTATTGCTACTTAAATATTAATGTATCAATTATTTTGAATTAAGAAATATTACGTCAAAAAAAGCACGAATAGATTATTATGAACTACATGATTTATGCCCGCGTAATAGTAATGTCCAAAAGCGACATCTATTGTATGCATTCAGAACTACGCTAAGTAGTAGGAAAAACAACAAACGTCTCTCGGCTATACCAATAAATAGATGGCATTTGGTGTTTCTTTCCCAATTAATCATCAAAACCTGCGTTGATTGTGTGAAATGCACAAAATATGCACTGGTATAATACGTAGGTCTAATTAGGTTGACTGCTGTTGAATATTTTTATAACCATGGAAGCATTTAGTGTTTACGTTGACCACGTATACACATAGATGTCACTGTTCACTTATCGACATGCAATTAGCGTCTAGCGGGTTGATTAATAATAATAACATAACGTTTACTAAAATGTATATTCATTGCCATTTGACCTCTGGTGACCTCTAGCTCTCCAACGTCAGCCTCATCATCATCATCATCATCAGTAGCTACCCATTATCCGCTGTATAGTGCAAGTAATGCTAATACGATACTAAAATGGCTCAAACCTTCCACCTAATCTTGGTTTTTTTTTTCTCATGTCTCTCTTGGCTTAGTTTCCTTTATTTAGATAAGCCTACGAAACGTAAAAATTAAAGAACATTTTTTTGCTTTTGTTGTATATTATTATATGTATTTAGTAAGAGCTGCTGCAATGCACGCTAATTAGACCAGCACGAGTGGTGTGATACCTCCCGCTCACATGATACCGGAGTGAATAGCAATACTGTCATGCTTCGTGCATGATGCGAGTAGCCAGTGGCCCATCGGAGGGGAGGAGGGAAGGAGTCAGTGTAAAATGTAACTCTTGTGCAACTACAACAACTTCAGCCACAACAACAGCTTCTTTTGCAGCCTGCTGCACTCACGCCCCAACAAACACTCAAGTATTACATTCTCTGGGAGACCAGTTGTATAATCAAGATGCAAACTATTTCCCGGATGGATAACCATTTACAGTGCGTATGCCAAAGATCTTCGTAGTTAACAAATGTTTCCAGTTGCTCATTTCTCTATTCACCCCCCCCCCCCTCACTAATTTGTCAACGGCTACTGTCAATATCGCAAAAAACGCGAGACCGTATATGTCATTATTATATTGGCAGGACCACCCTGGTCCTGCCAGCCCAATACCTCTTTCTAATGTAGATGTTCTATCTAGTATTTAAATAAGTTGGTAACTTTTACCTTATTACGGAATCAGTGAATTTTGTAAATGCGTTAGCAGCTCCACTCTAAAAGCAAACATTTTAACTTTAAACTAGTGTATTCACATTTCTGTAACTGTTCGACCGCAGGTAATGAGTACGAACAAAGTGCATAATTTGGGATAAACCTTCCTTGCCACTAGTGACTAGTGAGTAGTGAGCGTATGTAAAGGGAAAAATTGGAATTACTTCCTTCTCTTCCTACTTTCTTCAGATCAAATTCGTTGCGGATCCAGATACAGTTTATTTATTTTATTTTAGTTTACGCTTTTCCCTCGGACTCCCTGCGATCATATGAAAGAGTTGCAGTGCTGGCAGCTGACGATCCTGGTGATACAGCTGTAGCAGCGATGGGAACGACAGGTGAGCCTAGACCATTTAAAACAATATTATTGTAGCCAAACCAGGGCAATGTTGAGACCAGAATATCTCATAACGTTACTAAAACTTTAAGAATAGTTTTTTTTATTTAGTAAGAGGCGGTGCCAGAATTGGGCTGCCACGGCCGGGGCGACACCTATGATAAACATGATACCAGTGTAAAGTGACAGAGATGCTGTCGTTGCCAGCGTAAGACGAGAGCTATGTTGTCGACACCAGCGTAAAGCGATAGCTATGCTGTCGATACCAACGAAAAGCGACAGTTATGTTGTCGATACCGGCGTAAAGTGACAGCTATGCTGTCGATACCAGCCCAGCGCAAAGCGACGGCTATGGTGTCGATTGCGTAAAGCGACAGCTATGCTGGCGAAACCAACGTAAAGCGACAATTATGTTGTCGATACCAGCATAAAGCATCAGCTATGCTGTCGATACCAGAGTAAACAGACAACTACGGTGTTGATACCAGCGTAAAGCGACAGCTAAGTTGTCGATATCAGCGTAGAGCGACAGCTATGCTATCGGTACCAACGTAAAGCGAGAGCTACGCCGTCGACACCAGCGTAAAGCGAGAGCTATATTGTCAATACCTAAGTAAAGCGACAGCTATGCTGTCGATACCTCTCGGATTTGGTTCGGTTTGTGAGTTGTTTGAGGCCCAATGGAGGGGAGGAGAAAAAAGGGCCAATGGAGGGGAGGACGGAAAGAGGGCAATGCATCTTAGATAGAGTTAGTGCCATGCTACATAGGAGTTGGTGCTATACATGACACTATAGGCGTTTCGTGCGGTTTGTGAGTGGCGGGTGGTCCATTGGGGGCGGATGATAGCAGGGCAGCGCGTAACAATCCATGGGCGTAGTCACTAAAAAGGCTCCCAATGCTCGTTTGCCCTCTAATGCTATAAAAAAAAGATCTACGTGAAAATTTATACTGAGGATGTCCATGGGCGTTGGTGGTCGTCAAAAGGCTCCGATTGTTCATTTCCCCTCCTATGTTATATAAAAAAAATATACTTGTACTAAAACATGTGCGGGGAATACAGGACAGTTGGCAACAAGGCTAGCACTGGGAGCTTCTAGTATTGGCCACTAAGACAATCCAGCGAAGTAAACATTTAAATTTCAAATAAAAAAATATCGATTATTCTTATTTGTCATTCGTTTCACGTATTGGCGCCTACATAAAAAGTGTGCTCATACCTACAATGTCCTGTACGTATGAGCACGACACTTCGGACACATGGATTTAGTACAGTTATTTAAGGTAGACAGATTTACAGAATGACAGTGCTAATGTAAAATGTCATTTTGATAGGAGGGCAACGTATCTGCGTAACAATCGTCGTCGGTAGTCAAAAGGCTCGATTGCTTATGCTAAAATAAAGACGTGTTACTCAAGCATAGATAAAATATAAATAGAGTAGGGAAATTCCGTCCAAGTCCAAAAAGAAAGCAAAATATGTCGCGCTTTTTTATTAAGTTCTCCAATGCGCGTGCGAGATAATACAAAGACATATACAGTACGTATAGTTTCACATCCTGCTCAGCCAAG
>JAFELO010000003.1:285705-312997 GCA_017140195.1 Eumaeus atala | reverse complement strand
TAAACTATCTCGTTCGAAAACCGGACAGAAAAAGAAATAAATAGGTGGATAGCGACGACATGGAAAAGTATTGGAGCTTGAAAGAAATTGTGAAAAACAAAGAAATAAGTATAAAAATATGGTGATTCTGCCTTGTTTGAGGTATGGATGCCAAACATGGTCCTTGCGTAAGGCAGAGGAAGATAAGCTATCTATGCACCTAACAAAAATGGAAAGAAGCATGCTTCGCATTAAAAAATATCAGATAAAATAAGAAGTGAAGTAATAAGAAAGAAAACAAATGTGACTGATATAATAAGAAAAGTAAGAAGTCTAAAATTGAAATGGGTAGGCCATGTATGCAGAATGTCGTATGTAGATATAATTGGGCCAAAAAAAATTTATGCCTAGAGATGGACATAGAATTATGGGAAGACCATGGCGACGACGGGAAGATATATTTAAAGAAAGATGACCAGGAAGATGGACCAGTATGGAAGAGGATAGCGAATGACAGACTAAAGTGGAGAGAAATGGAGGACGCCTATGCCACAGAGGCGACTTTCAGAAGTCAATAAATATATATTAAATAATAGCAATAATTTAGTAGATATCAAATTGTAGGTAGAATATTTGAGTAACTTTATAAGTAATTAAATAATCATTGATAATTCTGAAATAAATAATATAATTGAAATATGCATGGGTATTATTGTGGTAGTATAAGGACTATTTTATTTTTATTTTATTTAGATTCTTTAAAAACAGACCTAGGGTAATAAATCCGTAGATTATTATCATTATCCTATATTGAATGGTAAAATAAAACGAAGAAAGCTTTAAATCAAAACAGAGCAAAAGTAATAAATTAAAACGATTAACACAAAAGTAATAAATTAAAACGATTAACACAAAATCCCGATGGGATTTCCCAAAAGTCGTGTTAGTCAAATAAAATCGACACACGATTACGAATGTCAGCGTTCTTTTTTTCGTGTAACGGTTTGGTGACGGCGATCATACAAGAAGCTATAAATTGACGATGCCTGTCGTGTGCCTGACCTCGTAAACATGTCTCCATCCTCCGGGAACCTATAAATGTTATCACATTAGCGAGTTCCGAGTACCACACGCAAAAAGCGATGTTGTGACAGCGCGGTGTCCCGCGGCGCGAGCGCACCGCGGATTAGCACGACAAATGTCAGCAAACATCGCCGAGCACATGTTCGGGCGGCGGTGCACGGATGCTGCGCTCGATAACGTATCTGCTCATTATCACTTGCAGTGAATCTGGTATCTATACAAAGTGCAGTTCGATAGACTATCAACCATGTTTTTTGTATAAAGCGGAGCGCGTCAATAAACACCCACATCGTGGTTATGTAGACGTTTAGCCCTCCATCTGCCTGCTCCTGCAATTGCCTACCGAAAACTCACGTAGGTATGTAGGTAACCTACCTTTCGAAAAACGAAAGCACAAGCTCTCTTTGCGGTGGTACGAATTTGTCTGCAATGCAGCATGGCACTAATTCTGACTATCTAATAATAATCAACATTAAATGTGAATATAAAAATGTGTTAAAAGCACATTTTACCGATTCTGAACAGGCTCTGCAGCCCCACATATCCCCAGGACCTTTCTGTAAGTAACTCCCCAGTCGTGACGTCCGATTCGGCTGCAATGAAACAATGCTCTCTTACTTTTACTACTACTATACTTCTGACTAAACCAAAATCCATAGATTTAATATCATCCATAAATTTATACATATAAAATATCAATCTACCGAATCCTCGAGAGTAGAAAATATGCATAATGATGTCTTAAGTTTGCGCGAATGTTACTCATTGCAATAAAACTGTTCTTAATGGATTTTATCGGGTTTATTTAATTATTTAACCAGCCGGACGTTACAGAAACATTACAGCAACCATGGTTTATTTACATAGTCTATTATAAAGTAAATACGTAGTTCCTTGCGGGTTAAAAAGGAACTTTTTAGGTATCTATTAGGTATCTTTCACCCGTGCCATAGTCGGGTTCTATAAATAAAATAGTAGATAAGAGTACGTACGGAATTAACCTAACTATTCCTTTTTCATTCTGTAAGATAATACGAGGGTAGATCTAAAAGTTCGTGGTCTAACCTACATGGAGCAATGAAATCTTTTTAAATCTACCATCATTTGTTAGTATGTGTAATATTGATTTATTCTGCGCAGTTTCATTCCGATACTGCACATTAAAATTTTCTGTGATTATTTGTTTGAAGCAATCTGACGCAATTGTCAATGATAGAGAAAATTGTACACCGTGCAGTCACTAAGTACCTCAATAAAAAAGGCCTATCACCAAAAGACATCCATCAAGATATGGTGAGCACTTTGGGTGAGTCTGCTCCATCGTATTCCAGTGTCAAGAAGTGGGTAGCTGAGTTTAAGCGCGGTCGTGAGAGCATTAAAGATGATCCTAGGAGTGGCCTACTTCCTCTACCACGAAAGAAAACATCGATAAAATTTGTGATCTCATACTGGGTGACCGACATCTGACCATTGGTAATATAGCTGAGATAACAAATATTAGTTATGGCCGGGTGCAACACATAATAATGGAAGAGTTGGGGTTCCATAAGGTTTCTGCTCGCTGGGTCTCGAGGTTGCTTTCAGCTGAACAAAAACGAGCTCGATACACAATTTCGCGTGACTGTTTTGAACTTTTTGAGACTGACCTCGAGGACTTTTTGTCTAGATTTACCATGGATGAAAGCTTGGTTTACCACCATACTCCTGAATCAAAGCAGCAATCCAAACAGTGGAAAAGATGAAGAACTCTCTTACACCGAAAAAGGCTAAGGTCGCTTTGTCGATTAACAAAGTCATGGCTTTTGTTTTTTGGGATGCGAAGGGCATTATTTTTGTAGATTATTTACCGAAAAGTCAAACTATAAATTCAGATTATTATTGTAACCTTTTAAGAAGACTCCGGGAGAAATAAAAGAAAAAAGGCCGGGAATGTTGCGTAAGAAAATTTTGTTTCATCAAGACAATGCACGTGTTCACACTTCGGTTGAAACAATGCCTGTAATCCATGATTGTGGCTACGAATTGTTGCTCCACCCACCTTATTCGTCGGATTTAGCCCCCTTGGATTATCATTTATTTCCAAATTTAAAAAAAAACATTTGTGTGGCTTGAAATTTTCGACCAAAAATGAGGTGACAGTCGTAGTAAACGATTATTTCGCCTACCTTCCGGAATCTTTTTTTTTTCGAGGGGATAAACAAGTAGCAGGTCAGGTGGAAGAGGTGTGTTGAACTAGATGGAGACTATGTCGAAAAATAAAAATAAATTTTGATACACTTTTCTTTCATTTTCTTGGTCGGGCTTAGAACTTTTAGATCCACCCTCGTAAAGTTAATTATAATTCATAATTACGCAATACCTCGTAGTTATTGTTTATTTTATTTTATTAACTTTATGGATTACAATAAAACTACTCTTACGGATTTTGTTGCGGTTCATTTAGTTATTTAATAGATTTGTCGATGACATAGGGCCGTAAAGGGAAATATATTTAGCACAGTGCATAGTAGCGCTTCGCGGTTCCACGCATATAGTCCTAATATCCAAACTGAAATAATTTTTTCATCGGATCTAAATTTTACTAGTCTTAAGCTTACGCGAGTGCTTTACAGTAACCATGGCCACGGATGGACAGTCCACCCGTGACAATGCTTGCTGTAAAGCTTCTGAAACGTCGGGCTGGTTAAATAATTAAATAAACCGATATAAAATTCGCAAAATTAGTTTTAATGTAACGGACCTAAAGTTCCTATTGTGGGCAAAGTGAGCTCTCATTTTTTCAAACGGAGTCACTCAGCGTGCTATGGAAGGAACTATGCATGGTATTTCTGTACGAGATATATATACTATTGTACATATTCGGAAATTTGCAAAAGAACCAGGGTAAAGCTATATAGCTTAGAGATGCATCAAACTGAATTGGCTCCATGGACATGCCACATTGCTCTTAGAACCGATAGCCGTTGGGGAGGAAAGGTTCTAGAGTGGCAGCCCCACACCGGAAGGCGCGGTGTTGGGCGGCCTCCTACCCGGTGGACTCACAACTTGGTTAATATGGCGGGGAGCAGCCGCGCGCTGGATGCAAGTGGCTCGAGGCCGTAACCGATGATGCTCTATCGTAGTTTCTGCGTACCGCCTACGTATGTAGGTAGGTATACACAAAAGCACAAAACATTTTTTTTTAATTTCCATCTCTAGTGTTAGCAGAGCAGTTCTGACAAGGGCAGGTTGTGGCAATTACATATTTCACCACAAACGTATCCTGTAGGTTTGTTCAAATCCATTAGGGACAATGCTGAACGCTTCTAGGAAATGCACAAAAACCGATAAGCCCATCCAGGTATTTACTTTATATGTATTTGTTTGCTAAGTAGTTCGCAACTGGTGATGAATGATATTTTTATGATAAATTCTTTTTTGTCTCTTCTCTCCTCTATACCCAAGTGCTACCGAACTATTGACGACCGCCTGGCTCAGTTGGTAACGTACGGCTAGTCTGCGTGTTACGACGGAGGTCGCGAGATTGAATCCCGCCCGGGTCGTAGATATTTATGTATGTATTATATTTCTATAATAAAAATCTTGAATACATTCCCGTAGTCTAGTACCTGTAACACAAGTCCTCCCGGTACTTACCACAGGCTGAGCTAACGTGCTGTGACAAGTCCACAGATATTACTATTATATTTTGGCACGTGCCATGCTGTCGCGTTTTCTGCGTAAGGCAACATGCATAAGCTCACTGCGGATTTTTATCTGCACTCACCAGCAGGCTCGTCCTCTCGTAGTCTCTTTGCCTCTTGTAGGTACTGCAGAAGCACTACGGGGCTTGTATCTCTTGCTCGCTCGGGTAGACAGGCTCGAGGTGACAGCTCCGGCGGCAGATATACTGTCAATGTCGCCGGTGTACGGCGGGGTAGCCGCGGTGCGCGCGGGGTGCGGCGTAGGTCAGGAGACGTGATAAGGCGGCGAGCACGTGCGCGATACCTTATCAGTCAGCTGAGCTATCTGCCTCGCAGGCTCCTGTAGCGCCAACCGTTAGGCGGCTGCATTATACGTTCGCTATTGCAAGAGGTAGTACAATGCTGCATGGCATCCCCACTGGGCCGACACAGCCTGGGAGGTACCTCTCGCACACAAGATACCTCAAAGTCACAGCCATTCAGTCGCGTTTCGAGCGTTTTGTATGTTTCCGGTGACCTATTGAAGGGAAAGTGAGCAATCGAAAGACTACCACTGCATGTTTATAATTTTAAGTACCTCTAACTACCTTAAAGATAAAATCACTCCAACAACCTAACATCGAATTTTTGTAATACGAACAGAAAATCATTTTGTGATTTTAGGGTTCATCCAGCGGTAGATTCGATTTGCTGACGTTCGAAAAGTAATTTTCATAATTATATTTTGAATTAAAATATTTCCAATTTTCGTGCCATTGAGTCACCGGCTGCAATACAACAACCTCTGGCAAATGCACCTTCGTACCTACATTCATGCATGAAGACGAAGACCTGCGGGTCCTAACCAATACATAACTCAACAGGCGTCTGTAGATGACGGTTAGCAATAGTTAGGTAGTAGAATCATCAACATCATCGTCATTATCAGCCCCTATCGGTCCACTGCTGGACGCGGGCCTCTCTCAATGAACGCCAAGACGACCGATCTCCTGATACTCGCATCCATCCAAGAAGAAGACGGGTAGTTGAAATAGCTCATGATAATTAATCTCTTGACCACCTCCGTGAATGTATATTGAAAATTCATTTTAGGACAATAGGTTCGTTGTAGGACACCTACGTAGGCACTAGGTGGGCAGATGTGTTACCTTCATGCTTTGGGCCTCAGAAATACCCACCTACGGGCCTCAGCGTAGAAAGTGAATTGACAGCGTAAGAATAACTAGCTGTGGTATGGTTTGTTTATATACCCTACCTGACAGTTAACGTGGTGTCATATGCTCTACTTTAGGAAGATTATTTCACTTTATCTAAGGAGGAGTTATTGGGTATAGGACCTTTGTTAATAAACCACCCAAGGTACTCGGATACGGAAACCAGCAAGAGAGATTTAAAGCTCTATTTTCGCACTCGTTCCAACCACATTCCACTGAATCTTTTTCTTTCCCAATGGGTAAAGTGACCAACTTTATCTGTACAACATGCAACCGACATGAAGACTTATATCATCTTCTTATAGAACGTGATAGAAACCAACTTCTCCGACAAGAATTTATGATGGACACTAAATGGAAATCTTTATTATACATAATATTGTTAGTTCTAATTTTAAATTGGAATATAGTGACAGATTCTCATGTTTTGTTATCCATTCGCTTTATATAAGGTATTTAGAGTTAAGTTCTTAATTATTGTTACAGTAGATGTAAGGCTGACTTTATCTTTATGAAGTATATAACCTTTAAATAAAGATTCAAAGAAAAGGATCCGGCATAGGAGGAGATAGTGCCATGCACTATCTACATCCACCTATGCAACGCAATTGGGCCGGCACGACCCCGGGAGGTATCTCTCGCTTACATAATACCGCCGTAAAGTGACAGCTTCAGTGTCGCATTTCGTGCGGTTTGTGAGTAGCCGGTGTCCTATTGGGGGAGGGGGTAAAGAGGGCAACACATCGGCATAGCATTTATGAGGATGTTCATGGGTGTAGGTAGTCTTAAAAATACTCGTTTGCCCCCTTTTCTATAAAAAACGAACCAGCAGCTTGTACTTGAATTTACTTTAGCCAGGTAAAGTGCCTATCTAAAAATATTCCTTTATGACACACCTACGCAGGTATCTGTGTGTCACATTTTTTTTCTCAAGTTACCGTAGGATATGTACTTACTTTGCAACAACTATCTTGGACTTGACTATGTACTTGTACGTAGCTACAAACCTATCTAAGAAGATTACCTGTAGGTTACACGTCTTTTTCTGTATTGGATACCTAATTGAAATAAGTATATAGTAGATTCTATGTACGTACTAAGCGTCGCTCGACTTTCGATTGCAAGGACGGTACATGACCTAGCAAGACAAAGTATTTGTCGATCATTCACCATATGATAAGACCATCATCGCGCAGTTGCTGGCCCGAGACGGACGCGGGTCAGGAGATCGGCTAAGAGTTTGTTAATGGGACCAATAACGGCCGATGATGATGATGGTGCCCTTCGATTGCAAAGGACCCATACGACGTGTTCGTGCCATAACTCCAAGATAAATTAGATACATTTCCAGGTAGATAGGTAGACCTAAATCCTAATCGTGAAATCATCGGGTTCGTAGCTTATATGCTTCGCTCAGAGAATTAAATTATAATTTACTCTGTGAGCGGCTGATGTATCAAGTGGCGATATTTATTGTACGAGTGCTATGTCGCGTGGCATTGAGCGGAGCGCTCCATACGTGATCAATCTGACAACACCACGGACAGGCACGCTCGCTGAGCGCGATAACCGACACAATGCATATTAAAATATAACATTACATTGTGTACTGCTCCCTCCGACAGAGGCATCATTGTCCACCCTTGTACATAGACATCCCCTGGATGTACTACGTGTCCCGACCCTCGGCTGTCATCCCCAATCACTGGCGGGGGTTGTAGGAGGGGAGGCGCTAGCGCTCGCGTGCGTCTCGGTCGTCAGTACTCAGCCGGCCGCCGCAGAGAGTGCGCGCGAGTGACGTGCGTACGTACATACGGTTACAGTGAGATGTTACATGAGACGTGGCCCAGCTACCACCGCGGCGGCGCCTCCGCCTCCGAGATCGAGGCCTTCCTGGCCGAGGTGAACAACAACTCGCTCAAAGGTAAGTAGCGGGGGCAGCCGCTAGTACGTGCGAGGCACCGAGCGGGAGACAGTGACAGGCGAATGGCGGCGCTAGGAGGGCAGCCTCGGGGCGCCGTCCGACCGCCAATGGCGGTGCGATGATGTGTGTGTGTGTGCAGACGCGGAGTGCAGCCCGCCGCCCGCGGGGTACGCCCCGTCGCCGGCGCGCCGCTACGAGGAGCTGCGGCCCGCACACGGCCGCGACATGCAGTACGTGTACGAGGAGCCGCCGCTCTTCAAGCCGGGCTCCACTGACGGCTCGTACCTGCGCCGCGACGTGACGCCGTCCCCGGAGCGCCGGGAGGAATTCCGAGCTCTGCACTACGATTACGCCCCGCCGGCGCCCTACGAACACAATCAGATAGACCCGTGAGTACCTCACCTACCTACATCCTACATCAATAACTAAGTGCATTGTGCAGGTGCTACTTGTACGAGTTCAATTACATCTACTAGTTAGGTATAAACTATTAATAAACAACATTACATAATTTTATAATTTTTTAAATCGTTTGATGTTACACCAAAGATTTAAAACTTGTAAATAAAGTACCCAAATTAATTTGCGTACAGTAAGCTGGCTGTTAAAATATAATTTAGTGGGTAAAAAAAAAAAAGTTAAAAAGAAAAGGTTTCACATGTTAGGTACAGTCTATTTGACATAAACAGGACAATAGAATCGTGGTTACAAATGAATATGTGTTTATTGTTTTTTTTTTTAATTAATCAGGAGATTACAAAAGACAGACGTAACTAACATGATCAAATGTTTTAGATACTCTTCCCTTAATCTTTTGCGCAGAAGTTGCTAGTGGTTGGAAGGTTCTAGCTACTGTATGTAGTGCTAGTTAACGTTACCGAAACTGTTTACTCGTTCATTGGACAGTAATTAGTTATGTAAATATTTTGTCGTTGCACTATCAGATGTCGTGACAGCCGGGCAGAGAGCAGATACCCTCATGACAACAATAACATTAACAGGAGTATAGGGATCTGCGATGAGGTCGGCGTTAGAAGTTTTAGGAGTATAGGGATCTGCGATGAGGTCGGGGTTCGAAGTTTTAGGAGTATAGGGATCTGCGATGAGGTCGGCGTTCGAAAATTGGCAGCTAGTAGTTAAGTTAAAGTGACATCTTCAGTGTCGCGTATTGTGCGGTTTGCGAGTAGCCGGTGGCCCATGGGATCGGCATAGTAATTATGTGGATGTTAATGGACGTCGGTAGTCGTAAAAATCCCCGAACGCTCGTTTGTCCCCTATTCTATAAAAAAAAGTTAAAAATATGCCAACACGAAACTCTAATACTAAATTATGTTGTCGGAGTAACGTATATTATAAAAAGCAAAACTTTTTAATTATTGCAAGAATTTCTTAAGCATTACAATTAGTAAGAAAATAATCGACTCGGCCGCGTAGATCAAAAGTACAAATCAAGTATAAAATTTGAAAAAAGATAAACGACTCGGATGCATGTACTCGTATCAAAAATACATGTCAAATTTTATATTTGATATGTGATATGTGATCTACGCAGGCGAGTCGTTCTTTTTTTCTAATAGTGATGCTTAAGAAATTCTTCCAAATGTAACATACTGTATTTCAATAGGTTGAGTCAATCGAAATTAATCATAGTCAGACACACATGCATACACCCAGACGTACAAACACATGGTCAGAAGACCGTAGAAACAGCACAGGGAATATAGCACGTCACACTATAATCAATTTATCGTTCTTTGATAATCTGTGAAGGCAACATACGTTTTTACCCGACGTCAGAAGGAGAGTAAAGTTTGTCTTTGTATGCACTTACCTATGCATACGACCCCTGCCGCCTGAACGGCTGACAGATCTTGTCGTATAAGGTATTTGCACATATACACGCATTCCTTATTTTTTTGGTTTCGCGGGAAAATGCATTTACACACTGCCACCGGACCTGGGTGGGATCCGACGGGTGTGTGGAACTCGCTGCTTTACCGAATACCCACTAAAATACCGCTGATGCCATCGGCCGCCTATACTGAGGCACCCCTGATCTGTCAGCTACAGGGTACTTCGGCGACTGGCCAGCCCCTCCTGAGGCGGCGGAGTTCTCCAAAAGGGAGTCTCATCCGAGAACCTTTTTTTTTGAGGCGGGGAAACGCATTTATGTGCTTTCACTGGCCCTGGGTGGGTTCCAACGGAGTGTGGGGCTCGCGGCTCATGAGACACCAATACCGCCTTGGTGATAGGCCCCGAAATAACAAAACATCAGGGCACCTCGACGGCTAGTCAGGCCCCGAAGGGGCCGACGCCACATCCACAGATGGGATTATCCCTAACCACAGGATAACCCCACCGACTTTGGGACAGTGCAATGGGGTGATGTTCCCATCCTCGCCCCCAACGCAATGCGCAAAGGCGCCACTACATTTTATTCTTGTATTCCTTCTTTTTATAAGAGGGGTACAAAGAAGCCTCCTCCTCGGTTCAATTGGCTTCACCCCAGGCCCACGTGTCTTTTCTAACCTCTGTATATCCGCAGACATGAACGAGATCAGTTCTTTTTATATAAAATTATTAATTTCATAATAGATTCTTCACTTCTTATAAAAAATATTCACATAAAATGTCCGCGCATAAGCTCTCGTTGCGAAATCTCATACGATATACCTAGAACAAAAACGAAGTATATTAGTAATACCTCTATTGTATTTAGTTTAGTTTATTTATTTACAATTCGTACATGAGTTTACACATTATTCACCAAAGTACACCTCTTTGACATATAGCAAACATTTTAGATTTAAAAGAAAAAACTTAGCATTACACATAGGACTAAAGTATGACAAAGTATTACCTTAAAGTTACATTAGTAACATTTTTGATATATATATATATATATATATATATATATATATATATATATGTATATAAATTTGGGTACCCTATGTCTTGCATAACTAACAGTATTTACCAATAGTAGCTTACAATATAAGCACGGCCTGACCACATCCATACTTTTTAATACCACAATCGTCATTAATATCACATCTTTTTAAAGATATAAGTACCTAATCAATACTACACAAACTAGGCACCCAAAGCACATTAATATCTAATCATATTAATCCTGTCATTTACAACAATTACTACTTCAGTATTTCACACCGGTTGGTACAATTAACGAATCAGTAAATGGAAAAGGCTGCACTTAGTAAAAGTCATCATCATTCCCTCCTGTGCTGGTTAAGAATGTTACGGCGAGGTAAGATTCTCACTACAATTCTTTTTGTATCTTAAAATTAAGCTACGAAGGCTCATAATGTATTATGATTTTGGTGTCTTATAGTTTTTTACAATTAGGTGTGTCCGATTTAGAATTATAGTGAACGCAAAGATCGAAGAATTAGCAGATATAATTATTAGTATGAATAAACCTTAATGCTATTATCCTAAGTTCCAGACATTTGTAACTTTGTTTATTACATTTACACTAAAACATGCTTACAGATACACACACAACATGTATAAACCTTCATATTATTATTTAGTATTGTACAGTGTCCTTTTGTAATTTTCACTAATGTTATGTATCCCCATTACACCAATTATGTAAATTAAATATAGTTTACATAAAGAATTAAATTTGTTAACATAAATAAAAAATAATTAATGCATACATTAATATATTACTATACTTCATACTTACCTCTATATAAACATAGATATTTACTAATGGTTTTTATTAACTCTTCCGTCCTTTTATAGTCCATATCGCCTAGCACCTCTCCCAACTTCCTTCCACAAGCAAACCTGGTCATATTTTTGATAGGGCTAATCCCACTAATTCGATTATATATGAATGGAGCCTAAAATAAAAATTTTGCAAAAGCGGTTTTACATGAAGGAATTTCATCGACCTAATGTTTTCACCTATGGGACAAATTTACTGATTTGGATTTGGCAATGTTGCCGGAGAACAATTGTCTTAATATATAGTTGTCTTACAGAGAGGACCTTAAAATCCCTATAAAGTTTTGACCTAAGTAGGATAGGATTTGAAATAGGATACCTAAAATACTTAAAATTTATTACTCTTAAAATACAACGTTGTGCTCTTTCTACTGTAATCAGGTTATTCTTTCTTGCACCACCCTAAACTGAAATGCCATATGTAGCAATTGACTGGCATAACGCGAAATAAACTGCTTTACTAGTCTTGCTGTCATTCAGATGTCTTAGTTTTTGAAAATAGGTATTAGTTTACGTAATCGTGTTTCGAGATTTGCAATGATGTTTCCACAAGCTAACGATAATATAAAACAATCACATTTTTCAGTATCTACGCAAGAGTGGTCAAGCGCCTTTAATTTAATATCATTGTAAGGTTGTAAGTTATTTTTTATACTAAAAGTTATACGTTTGGTTTATACTAAGTTTAGTGTCAATAAATTGTAATCCAACCATCTAGTTAGGGTCCTGAGTCCACTCTCAGCTACAAGCTTGACTTTAGGCCATGTGTCGTCTTGAAATAAGATAACCGTGTCGTCAGCGAAAGTAATTATTTTTGTCAGGGATTAGAGTGCTACAGAGTCTATTAACATATAATGAGAATAAAGTAGGTCCAAGCACTGATCCCTGAGGAACACCGAAACTAACTATAATCTTCGAGCTAGCAAGGCTTTCTAGTTTCACAGCCTGTATCCTATTAGTCACATAGTCGATTAAAGGTTCCAGAGGATTACTACGTATTCCAATGAGCTCCAGCTTACGAATTAGGAGGGGGATTAAGACTGTATCGAAGGCTTTTGCTATATCTAGGAAAATACCAATACATTTTTGACAAGATCTACAATAGCATCATTGTTTATTTATTTTTTCTAAACCAATATTGAGTATTATAAATGATTTTATACTTTTCCAGATAGTTGACCAGACGAACATTTATATTTTTTTCTAGTATTGTTGCTTTTGTTGTGACTCGATCACCCGACTTAGAAATAGGAACTATTATGGAATTTTTTAGAATATCGGAGAATTTACCCCCTGATAATCATAAGTTTATAATAAAAGTTAACGGTTTAGCTAGTACTTTAATACACTTTTTAATGTATATCGAAGATTTTCCATTAACACCAGTAGAATTACTATTTTTAGTTAGTTACCATTTTGTAAACTTCTTGTTCGTCGGTGTCCAGAAGTACAAAAGAGTTTTTGGGAGAAGAACCAATTTTGTGATTAAATACAAGTTCGGTCTCAGTAGTATTTAGTTTTTTAAGTATATTATTAGATAATTTAGCTCGTATATTAACATAATATTCATTCATGAAATTCACTGATTGGATTTTAGTTTACTTAAATCAGAGACTTCGTGTATTTTAGCTGAAGTATCGTTTATATATACTCGTTTTACGACGCTCCACGTTTTTTTACGTCCTTAATATTAACTTTACATCTTATTAATTATATTCATTTCTTAAATTTCGATGTATGGTACTACAAAAGTTTATATAGCGTTTATACGTTTCAAGGTTACGTAAACCTTTTTTTACTTGGGCATTTCTTTGATTTGCGATGAAATTTGTCTCTAAATATCATGCAGCGCAGCAATCATGGTGTCACCCATGGGTGGTCAGTTAGTTTTCTTTTTTGTATTCTCTTAGTGGATGTACATTTGTTAATAACATCTATCAATGTCTGAGTTAGGAATTCTGTGGCAGTATTTGGGTCAAACATCAAAGAAAGATCCTTCCAATCCAAATGTTTTAGAATTTCAATAGACCTAAAATAGTTAAGCTTTTTAATTATCCTACCACGTTACAATTTTACGCATTGCTTTGTTACTGGAATATTTAGATAAACACAGTAGTGATCAGTTACCAATGTCTCATAGACTACGGTATCTATTTTAACGTTCAGTTTAACAACTGAATGATCCAGACATTTACTTTGACGAGTAGGCAAATAGTGACTAGGCAAGAGACAATGAATGCCAAGCAAATATAAGTATTTATCTGCTTTGATCTGAATCATTGTTATTAGGGCTTATATCAATGTTGATATCTCCAGTGAGAACAATGTTTGATATATGCTTAAGGTCCAGAAGGAGCTCTTCCAGTGATTTGAGAAAATTATCTGTTGATAGAAATGATAGAATTGATCTGTTTTGGTGCTCATTTAATAGTCATAAAAGCAGGATTAAAAAATTGGCATGCAATATGCATGCCAATTCTCTAATCCGTCATGTCTAAGTGATAATTTTAATGTTAATTTCGATAATCCTACTTTTAATTGCATTGTGTTTAGACTTCTTCTTTTGAATTATTTCTTATTCGTAAATTGTATTGAAATTCTTTTCTTTGTTTAATATTTGTAAATGACTTAATCCCTGTTATTTATGTTATAATTATTTGTCAACACAGTATTAGTTTATGTAAAATCTTATTCAATTTATTTAATTTTCTCTAATGTAACTGTTTGTGTTCCTTGAAAACAAAATAAACATAAAAATAAAAGATCCACCCTTCATCGAGGATGCGTCCAAGGTACCTCATTGTCAGACTCACCCTTACCTCCACTTCTCCGATAAGGAGATATGCTCCCGGGGTAGTTCTTTATTTTCGAGACATACCCGAATACGTCCGACCACGAAAGCAGAACCTACTTCGGCCAGACTCGGGCCAGACATTCGGGTATCCCGAATGCTTAAGGTATTAAATGACTGCAGAGCATAATACATGGCTAGTTAATGGCCTAGCAGTACTAACCGCTACAATCAGCACACATTCAAAACCTTGGGAAAAATCTACTTAGTAAATGAAGCGATCCACCTGTAGGAGTTGTATTGTTCTTTGCAGTTTTTTTAATTTTATGCATCGGGTTTTGTTCTTTTAATAACAGTAGATACATATTTTAGTTTTTTGGACGCCACATTTTGTTGTTACAATTTATGTTATATTCCATTCTACAAAAGAAGTCAACAGTGAGGGTAAAGGGCTATTAGAAGTTTAGCCAGACTTTAAATACATTTATTTAATGATGGTCTCGCCACATTCACAATGAAAAACAAACTTAAAATATTACAAGAAACTAACAGTGGAATCAATACAGTTTTTAATTAAAAAGTTAGGGAACGAAGTCTTATCGGGGCAGTTGTCCGAGACTCCCTGCTGCAACCTGGATGATCCCTTCTTTATCTTATTCTAAATGCAATCACCAGTCGGATTGTCCTTCAATCCTCAAATCCAATAGTGGAAGATTATGGTGACATCATGTCTTCATATTACATCCAGCTCAAAAGGGATAAAAGGAAAGGAGGAGGAGAAAGGAGGAGAGTTAGAGCTCTGAAAAGGAACACACAACCAATAAAATCGCGTCCCATTCTCTTGGCTTCATGAGCCAACAAAAATCAGGCAAGATATATATGCTCTGTTACAATAAAATAGAATTTAACATTGAAGTTGCACACGTTGCATATACTAACTAACACAATAATGACACGGTCTACCAAATTAATGGCCATACAGATCATGTAAATAACCATATCAAAATGCACACATAAGAGAAATAAGAAATTTTAACATTAACTTTAGAAACATAAGATATGAAACATGGCGTCGGCAACAAAGCATGAACTCACCGTTTTTTATGAAATATAATTGTTCGTGACATATTTGATATATTTCTATCACGAATATGTAGGTTCCCGGCGGAAAAGAAAAAAACTATTTAATTATCATTTGGGGATGGTAGAAGATGGAAAAGTAAGGAGTGTAATGTCCTCGACACCGAACACACCGCAGCCAGTTACAGTTGTTAATGATAGATATACCTTTTTATAAAATGTTTAAGTAGCAAAAATACATTGTCTGAATGGGTTGGAAAATGAGCAAAGAAATAGGATAAAAGAAATTCGGGACGACCAACGTCGCCATTGATGTATAAGCTAAAAATACACCCGTAGAAAACAAAGAAAACATAAAAAACGTCATAAGCATTTCGCCAAAATGAACTGAATTGTAAATATTTTCAAGTAAAAAGGTGATAAGACTAGAACCAATATCGAGCTGCAAAAAATGTATCAAATCTAATGAGAAGCCGAGCTGCTAATACTACGCGCCCTAAGTCTAAAATCTGTAACCACTCACATGACATGTCTACACCGTGCCCAAAGTTTTGATACCATTACACAGATGTGAGGGCAAAATCTGGTAATTTTTAATACGGTTGTAGGCTGTAGAGTGAAGTTCAAGAATTTAGAGTAAGAGCTACTGTATTGCCCTAACGGTATCAAACACGAAAAAACGATTTTTGTAAGAGATAATGTCGTGATGCATAGGAGGAGAAAGTACCATGCATTGTGCATTACACTATATCCTACTATGCAACGGAATTGGGCCGGCACGACCGGGGAGGTTCCTCTAGCTCACTTGATACCGCCGTAAAGTGACACCTATGGTGTCGCATTTCGTGCGGTTTGTCTATAGCCGGTGGGCCATTGGTGAGGTGGTGACATGGTGGGGAATCGGTAGTCGTTGAAAGGATCCGATTTCTCGTTTGTCCCCCTATACTATAAAAAAATACTCGGCTTTACTGATATCTTTTTGTTAGTGCGATAATAGATCACGTTTTGACAAAACATTACATGACAACTTTTCATCTATTCCCAAGTTTATGTTCAAAGTATTATAAGGCTCAAAATGAAAATTTGCTTTAACTGGTAGGTAATAATATCAAGTTGTATTATTATTGTGGTTATGAATGAATTCTTATCAGGAGTGATTACTCCTATAGCAATAAACTCTACACATTTGAATAGACTATTAGTAGATATAACTGTAAGGGGAACATTACACGGGAACGAAAACTATTTCAAGTAACGCACCGATACCAAATTTTAATCCAGGCAGCAACATATACGTGCAATAAATTTGCACAAAACTGTTAGTGTAAATTTGTTACAGATATAGGTCTGTAAGACTAAGTAATTATTGCATGAAAGAATGACAAACGCGCAATCAAACCTTCGAATTTATGATACCTATTAGTAGTATTAGTTAGATACATACGAGTACTTACATAGATATGATGATTGAAATAACTAATTACCTACTTACCATCAAGAATGCCTTATTTTAACTGCTTAAAGCTACTCTAAAGGAATACCTGGTCGACAGTACTGTCCTGGCGACGCCCAGGCCAGAGTAGCCGCGACGTGATCCGCCGCGGCCGCGTGGCTGTTACGCGAGCGAGATAAGATAAGCTCTTACACAATTAGCTGTAACTCGCTATCATACGTCTTGGTCGTATCTTAATTGTAATCTGATCGAAGTGAACGAAGGCACGCCTCACAAACGTACATTATTTTTATAGCATCCTGGGTAGACCCATTGACGAGTGCATTTAGGCGACCACTTCCTATCAGATTTTACGCTTAATGTCTTAATGTCTACCCTGTGTATCTGCATTTACCTGTATGACTTCTGTATATATCTATCTACTATACCTACCCCTAGCATTGATCTCTATCTGTGCTTATCTGTCTACTTTCTATATGATCTACATCTCAATCCATCTAGTTTATGCTTATCTGTATACCCAGAGGAAAAGTAGGCAGATGCAGAGGTATCTGCCTACTTTCTCTATCCTTTTACGTTTTATATCTGTCTTTATCTGTCTACTTTCTCAATTTGTCGTTATCCGTCTACCTCTTGTATGCCGGTCTTTTCTTCTTGCTTCTATTTACCAGCTATCTTCTGTTTGCCATCACAAAATGAAATATTGTTATAAGTCAGTAGGCCGTAAGACGAAAAATCTGTTCACCATTTTCATGTTATACAGTTATGGTTCTTGTAACACGTTGGTGTCTGATGTTAATAAAATGTCTAAACGGTACACGATGACTCAGGCGTGGAGTTTGAAGCTAAGCTCTATATAAGCGGCATATCATAAGTAGCGGCAGATTTTAGATATGAATGATATACAGGGCCAGGAACGAATCGAAACTCTGTAATTAGGCATATGGTCTCGTCTGGTAGGTAAACAGGAAAATCTCGA
Source organism: Eumaeus atala (assembly GCA_017140195.1). Classification (NCBI taxonomy): domain Eukaryota; kingdom Metazoa; phylum Arthropoda; class Insecta; order Lepidoptera; family Lycaenidae; genus Eumaeus; species Eumaeus atala. Next base: position 295,055 of record JAFELO010000003.1, on the reverse strand, counting down.
ATTTCTGGCTAACTAGAAAACTCTCAACTTAAAGCTTTAAGCATTCCTTCTAGTTTAGTTCCGCACTACATCAATAATTATCAGCGATGATGATACTTCAGTTGCTAGTTACTACATTCTCTCTAATTAGGATTTCATTCATGAGGTAGCGCAATGCTGCATTGCTATTTCCACAGAGTAACAGTTATGATGTCCCATGTACGAGATCAGGGAAGAAGGGTGTCATAAAAATTGTGCGGACGATTATGGGTGCCGGTAAATAAGGTCACCAGAAAATCTCCGACCGCGCATTTGCGTCCTGATCTATACATATCATATATAATATAATCTGGTTGTCTGTAAGTCGGTTTATTGACAATATATTGTCTTTACAATTTTGCGAGACAACGATTCTCTAATTGATCTGTGAACTCATCGCGCTCTTTCGCTCGCAATCTCCGCCCATTCGGAACATCACTGACTCGCAACGTTACTATGACATCATATTTTATACATGCAGAGTTATCGAATTACAAGACGTTATGACGTCAACAAATTTTAATTAAATTTCTTTTCGCTTGTAACCGAATGTCGTCAGGTGTGCGCGGCAGTAGCGTTGAACCCGCGAGCAGAACTCGTCCTTATCACCTTATTAGCCGCACGCGAATTATTTGCGAATTGTTGGCTTATCGCTGTCACTCGCCTTAACACATTTAAATGTAAGGTTAACTGGTGTTACGTGTAATGTTATAATTGTACCTAATCCAAAATGTCGATTTCCTTCATTATTTAATTAGTCGAGCCATTTCTGGAGCTAGCTACACATTGTAGTCTTTCTATTTTTTCTCCTGGCCTTATCCCGATTCTATGCCAGATAATATTTTTTTATAGAATTGGGGCACACGAGCAATCGGAGCCTTTTTACAACTACCGACGCCCATGAAATTCATTATGTTTTCTTTCAACGTAACAGCTCTTAGAAAATATACTTAAATTAGAAACACTCATTGGTACCCCGTCATGACGAGGCTCGAACTTGGATCACCCGAATGGAAGCCCGAAACTCTAACCACTAGACCAATGAGGTTGTCTGCATTTAACATTAGGCACATAATATTAACAGTAATATCTGAATTCGTCCAACCACGCTGGTCTTGGCCATGGTAAGCACGTTCATCTTCATCAAGGGCCCGTCTTGTTCGCCCGAGCTGTAAACTGTAAGCACGCAAAACTATTTGCCCGAGTTGCGTCTACTTGTACACCCACAAGCATTGAGATGTCTATACATTTGGTTGTGGCCAATTTGGGCAATCATTTACATTTTTTTTAATTTGCTTAATCTGGCACTGATAGGGGCCAGGCCCCCCTTCAGTGGTGGCTACGTCGTGTACAGATATAGTGTCCGTCGTTGATAAGCGTCGGACGTGCACGGTTTGCGCCACCGAGTGCATTCCGCGTCGTCACGTGTCCCCACGTGCCCCGACATGCCCCCACGTGCCTGAGCTGAGTTTTCCACTGCGGTCGTGTCGCAACAGCCGACAGCCCGACAACCTCACGTCTTGGGTCGCTTTGTTTTTACATTACTCGTATGCGACTTGCGTTTCTCCATACGCAGATCGAGATAATCGATCGCGATTTGACGATTATTATACATTATTTTTATAGTTAAAGGGGGGAACGAACAGACAGAGCGTTTTAACCCAAACTATGTAAACACCCGAATGATTGTTATGCGGACGGTTATCGCTCCTTCCTTTTCCTCAAACCGACCACCGGAAACTCAGAACACACCCAGAATAAACACAAGATGTCATTTAAAAAAATCTTCCTAATAATGCAACTAGCAATCCGCTCCGGGTTCACCCGTGGATAACACGCATTGTCACCGTAACAAGTAGTACACTAAAACCATCCTCAAGAATCAATCTATTTATGGGAGAAATCCACATGAAAATCCACTTAGCAAATATGGTCACACACAGATAGACAGCTCATGTGGACTCCGTTTTATAATAAGTATAGATAATTGGTGAGGTACATGGGTACATAGCAGTTGGAATCTTTAACTAAACTATTAGCTATAACAAGTTGTTAGTTCTGTTCATAAATAAACATAGCATCAATAGGCATGCTATTGCCCAGTTGGCTAAATGCGGATTAGCTGTTTAACAGTTGTTATTCCGTTAACATAATTATTGTCATTTTCCCTAAAACGTGTAGGCAGCTAGCAGGAATGAATACTACACTACAATCGTAAATAACTGCAGTTAAAAATTGTTACATTACGGCTTCCTGTGTTATAAGTTTAACAATTGAACTAAATTCTTAAACTGTTAACGATACCCGACTAACACTGATAGATTCATGTAGTCAAAGCTCATGAACCTTTTTGATGTGAATTAAATATTCCGATCATTGGTGTGTGCACCTAGTCCATTTCATACCTATTACCAATGTGTTGCTCATATGTGATATGATATGAACTACACATATAAGTTGGTAATAGGGTTTTAGTGGTGTGGACCTTTAATTTACAAATTTTCGGATCAAATTCTATGTATGGACTATAAATTCCTATTTCTAGCCAAATTTTGGCCGGTTTTTTGTTCAAACAATTATTTAAAAGCTTCGGCTGTAGCAGGTATTGAACTGCTCTGCGGCCCTCGCGTCACCTCACACGCACACACGCGAGTGTGTGTAGCTGCGCACACGCAGCAGCTCGCTACATGTTACAGACGTTGTTTATTGGTCACCAACAGTTTTCAATTTTTTTTTTATAGCATAAGGAGGCAAACGAGCAATCGGTACTTTTTTGCGACTACCGACGCCCATGTACAAACACATAATTACTGTGCCGATGCGTTGCACTCCTCCACCCACAACAATGGGCCACCGGCTACTCACAAACCACACGAAACGCTACACTGAACTTACTTTACGGCGGGATTATGTGAGCGGGACGTACCTTCCCGGTCGTGCCGGCCCAATTCCGTTGCATAGGGGGATGTAGTGTCATGCACCATCATGCCACTACCTCCTCCTATGCAGCATGGTGCTACCTCTTTCTAAATTTCTAAATTAGTTATATGTTCAATTTTTACATAAAAAATTATAAATCTACATATGTCTAGGTGTATCTAAAGCAAATGATCTCTTACAAAAATATTTTCTAACTAACTCACCAAGTAGGTGCATTCTATCCGTCCAGTGGGGGATCTTATTATGTTACTTAACTTTTGCAGAACTATTTCTAGATATACGGTACCTGTGGCCTAGATCCAATTAGCACGAGAGCCTGCGTCGCATATTTCTTAAGCGTTAATACTCTCTACGTAGTTTAGGATAATGTAATATCTCTCTGTAAGATATTGTTAAACGGGGAGCGTCGACAATCCTATACATTTTAAACATTCTGGAAATGTCTCTAAATGTTTTTAATTGTTAAACATTATATCATTTAAGTATCTGCTTGTTTTCGCATTGCATAAATGCAACACATAAAAAAATTAATTATCTTTTTAAGTATCTGCTTATTAACATTGTATCTTTGGGGTTATATAATACCTATTTTATCTACTAGCAGTCCGCCCCGGCTTCGCACGAACAATTCACTAAATACGGCAAATATTCATTGATTTACAAAAATTAAAGTTTATAACATTAGTTGTTTTTTCGTATATTGACGCGAATGTAAATTCATTATTGTGACTATTTAACGGATTTTGTCGCTTTTCTTTAGATTTTCTTAATAGTCACAAGAAATTTATAACATTGGTATAATTTTAATTTCGCCCTCGTAAATGTTACCAGTTACCACAAGACTAATAATTAAATTTACGACGGACAACGTCTGCCGGGACAGCTAGGTGTTAACACTTTCTGCAGCTGCGATATAAGGGTTTACTTTTACATTTGACCTGTTCATAATTATCTGTAAAGTTTTGGAACATATGATATAGCCTATGTTTATCAGCGATAATGTAGACATAGATCCCTATGGTAAAATATTTTTTCAAATCTTTGTAGTAGTTACGGAACCTATTTAATGAAAACAAACAATCAAGTATAGGATTTCTTAAACTTTCTAATATAAAAATAATAAGAACAATAATGTTAAAATAATAAGTATAGGTATTTATACGTAATACATTTTTTAAAATTCAAACAGTCCGAAGTGGGGAAGGTGACGGTGTTACTTACATCCACGTGCCTCGGATATCACTTAAGCCGTGATTACTCTCCGGCGCGGAATTGGAGAATAAGTGAATAGAGAGTGCCCTTGAGCTGGCGCACTTGTGCATTACATCTCCTGCGTAGTTTGGCACGTCACCGAGTTGGCCGCCTTAGTCCAAATTCGTGTAGAAGCAACATATCATTCTCGTTCGCTGTACACCTGCAGTACATAACTGTATACGTAGATCTGTAACGTATATATATATTCCCTCGAGGAGACGGCGCAGCGCCCGGGCTCAGATGAATTAGCTAATGTAAACAGCTCCGAGCCCGAGTATGAATGGAGGCTGTTACCTGAGAGGTGCGGACGTGACGTCACGCGACGCGTCACTCCCGCGAATGAAACCCTATCTCACCAGCGCAGCAGTCAGCATTAGGGATCATCTACTTTCTTATAGCATTCATTCAGTTCTCATCCTGTCAGGTTGCTTTAGATGTGTGTGTGTTTTTAGACGTTGCTCCATATCCAACTAATCAATATTGTTATGTTTGTTAATCTTTCTCGCAATAACTATTTGATTGTGTCAACTATAATATGATTTTGCTCCGACATCGGTTAAGTAGGTACAATAAAAGTAATGTAATAAATTTGTTTTTGCAAAGAAATAAATGCGCATGAGAATGTTTCCCTTATTATGATATATTTTACGCTTGTGAAAGACCGTTAGTACCAAAAATTATACAAGAGGAAATTCATACCATCCAATACCTACAATTAAAAGAAACACCCACTCAGCTATAGTCAGGTAGCAGTCATACACTTATACAAAATATCCAAATTATTTTGCAAATAAATATCCATGTCTCGCTTCGTTTTTTTCCAATATTATTGATAGATACATTTAAGTAAAGAAATGGAGCCTTTAATTTTTAGTTTCTTTACTCCTGCGGAGTAGGTATGTGCTAAGATTGTGATATCCCTTTGTTTTGATTACATTATCTCAATTTTCATTTCACTGTGTATGGGCTGTGTGTGTTGACTTAGTATTAATTCAGTCAGAATCATGCTTCGCCCGAAAAGCATATGTAGGCACATTTCGCATAAAAAATGTAGTATAAATGAATTCAGTTGATAACGTCGGTTATTTTCGTTGCTTTTGATGGAGGACGTCACTGAACTGAATACATACTGATTGGGATTTCGCAATTTTAATTTGCACAGTAGGTATTGTAGCTGTTGGATAAATTCATTAGTTCAGTATGGACATACGATTTCCTCATTCTCTCTGCTAACAAAGATGTTTGTAGAACTGTGTCTTTATATTTATCGAAGAGAGAAAAAAACGTGTCACTCTCATGACTCTTTCGTTGCACTTCTGTGAAGCGACTGGTATGCTTTTTGTTGCACATCTGTCATGTTCCTGCTATATCTTGGTTGCACTTCTGTTAAATGCATTTTATATTCTCGTTGCACTTCTGTAATATGACTGTCATACCTTCGTGTCACTTTAGTAAAGTGCCTGATATAATTTCAAATTTCGTTCGGATCTTTGTGGAACGAATGGTCCAATTAAAGAGATAAAATTGTTTGATCACAACTCGTCATAAATTATATTTCCTTGACTAGGCACGTAGATGTCTACCGTAGTCACCCATTCACCAATAACCGAATGCTTCGCAATAGAACAAGACTGCGCACTGGGTAGTTGTTTGAAATGCGAAATCGTAAACACATAGTTCAGTGTTCTCATTCAGTGGCGGTGCAGTTCCTATTACAGGCCAGCCGTTACCACCGGCGTCAGCAGGTCGAGGCCCCGTGGTTCACACTGGCGCAGGGCGACGTGCGTATGTGTGCGTGATACCCTATGAGCCTGTTGACCCAGTGCCTATGAACTTGGAGGCGCCCGCAGCATTGCCTTATTGTGTACACGCTCGTCACAGGTACACTCGGCTACTAGTGAGCGGTGCCCAAGTACAGATCATGTTTCATCTATAACTTATAATTAATAACTAAATGAAAGGCTCGGTAACTCGGATTCCTTTATAAACAACTTAGGTAAATTACACCTGGACCTACACTTGGTCCACGTTATGATATGAGTAACAGCCAATCACTTTTAACATCTTGCATTCCAACCACCAAAAAAGCAGACAGCTCAGCATAGACTTAACGTTAACCAGTTATGCTGTTGTGGATGCTAGTAATCGATAAAAATATCCGCTTAAATCGTATAATTAAAATGTAGACTACACGGCTGAAATAAAACTAAACAAGCTAAAAAATGCTAACGTGAACTTTTTTCATCTTCGACCTATGAGGTGAAGAGCGAACACACATAATACCGCCGTAAAGTGACACCTGCAGTGTCGTTTATCGAGCGGTTTGTGAGTATTCGGTGGCCCATTGAGAGGAGGGAGGCAAGGAGGGTATTGGGTGCATTGCCCTCCTTGTTCATGGACATCGGTAGTCGTAAAAGGGCTCCGATTGCTTGTTTGCCCCGTATTCTATAAAAAAAATATTCACATTAGTAAGTCAGTTATTAATATGAATATAATCAGATGACTGAGACTCTCCGATGGCCCATTAATTTATAACAACTTGCTAAGTGGTGGACACACATCTAGCGGCCCGTGCAAATACCCTAGGGACTGTTTTTACGAGCGCTCAGCGGAAGAGGACAAAAACGCGAAGGTTGTTGACTAAGAGAAAATATACGTTTGTTTGTGTTACATATTAATAAGTTTGTTTGCTCTTTATATTATACGTTATTGTTTTTATGAGGCTTTGAATAACAATGCGCATATTGTTTGATCGCGGGACGTGTTGTTTGTTCGCCAGAGGTTAGCCAGAAACTAGCTCGACTCTCGTCTATCCCTCGTTAGTAAACAGGACTGATCTACATTGAGAGATATTAGTGCGCCTTGTTGTGCAAGTGATATGTCATTTTTTGTTGCTATTCTGCTATGCGTTGCCCTCCTTTCCGCCTCCCCTCAAATGGGCCAACAGCCCAGGTACCGAGACAAGAAGCGAGACAGAGAATAACGACAACTATTCCATACGGTCGATAATGGCCAAAGGGCTGATTGATTCTGGTCTGTTTTTATCAGCAAACGGAAGCCTAAAAGACATTGACAGATATTCGATCAATCAGGGAGGAGGTTAAGCTGTTTCACTCCATAAGTAAACCAACGAAATCTGGGGAAACGCGATAAAATCGGTTAGGGTAACCGTCTAGGCCTCTAAGCTACACAATTTTAAATTTAAAATGACTATTGTTAGATGTGAAATTTTAGTCTCTTTTTTAGTTAAATTAAATTAGTAATTGGATAAGTTTTTGATATATCTAGAATAAGGTTCAGCTATTAATTATCTATTCATTACTGAGTACATAAGTAAGGTAGGAAGGCAATTAATTAATTAAAAAGTGGTTCAAAATTTTATTTCTATAATAGGAACCCGTACTTTCGATTTCTCGTGTAAAAATAGAAAAGAAATACACTGTTAGAAATATTAAAATATCTACGAGTGCCTGAGTGAGACGCCACTTATATACCTATCGCTAAAAGTGTTCGGGGGCATGTGTGCTCAACATAGGCGGTGAAATATCAATTACATTATCCACAACGTACGCTACAGTTTCAGTATTAATACAAAAATGTGAATAGTAAAGCATAGCAAGTAGAAGATGGGCGGCGCAGGTGCGGCGCTAGCGTGTTTGCCGAGGCCTGTTTTTGTGTTCACTCTAACGCGCTATTTTACACGTTTTAAGAGCCCTGGGGATTTAAATTTGTAGTTTATTTTTTGTGCGCGCCGAGTGACAAGTTAAGTGCCTCCAAATGAGTTATTTGTATAGGCCCGCCGAGATCAGTTCGCAAATACTGCGCTCTGTTGTTGGTTGCCCTGCTTGTGTGAGTGCGCACACGCTCTTGCACTTCCGGGCTGCGCTGATCCGGCGAGGTGTGCGGGCGCGTCCGCCGCACCCGCACAGCCCTAATGACCTAGTACATGACACTTCCGAGCCATGTCCGCACGTGCGGTGCGGTACCCGCTGTCGCACGTGCGCGGCTTGTCCCGTGCCCGCATCGACCATATCCCATAAACTACCGGTGTTCTGGTGACAGCAGCTAGGCATGACGGCTCATCCATGACCTTGCACCAAAAGCTAGATTGCTACGGTCAGACTGAGTAAGAAATTTGGTAGGATGATGAATTGGGCTGACACCACCGGGAAGATATCTTTCGTTCACACGATACCCGCCTAATGTTACAGCTAGGCTGTCGCGTTCACGAAGTTTAGACTGAAGGAGGACAACGTGTGTGCATTACTATGCGGGTGTTATAGGCAGCACGTTTTCCCCATTATAATATTAAAGGCCATGTTTAGGTCCAAGCCATGACTCCCGGTTATCTCCCTTTACTAAACATATGGACACGAGCGGAACAAGCCATCAAAGTGATAGTGCATCAGACGCGCATCCGATTCCGCTGAGCCGTTTTACTAACTAGTAATTGTGCAAACATCGGTAATATTGATAAGATAAGGGAGGTAATGACTCGAACTCGGCAAGAATAATCTTATCGAGCAGCTGCAGTTGCTGTGATAGTGCTGTCTAACGCATGTAGGTCGGGAAACTCTCAGCACGTGGAAATACTAAAACAGAATACTCAATCCAAAGAGATTTCTTTCCATTCCTTGCACGGATTTTTTACCAGGCTTGAACCGCCGCTTTTTCTGTATGCCCAGGATCGAAAGGTGATTGTGGCGTTCGGAAATGCAACCATTTGGGGCTTGGGACCAACAAGGAAATTAATCAGGAAATAGTAGGAATTTGAGTGTATGGGAGCTGGTAAATTCCATATTGAACTTAACATAACAGGCGGCAGAGACAACCTTATTTCCACTTGCTTTTTAACGAAAGATTATTTGCTGCATTACAGCCGCATCGGGCAGGCATTACATTTTTAATTACTCCTAATCATACTGGGGTAAAGCGATAGACGTATTGTAGCTGTGATCAGTACCGTGCAGTTTGACGGAGATTCAGGTGACCCGTTAAATGGAAGAGGAGGAAGGCAATGGCTGACCTATGCACAGTCTTACGAGGTTGTCAATAGGTGTCGGTCGTCATCCATGACTATCACTGTTTGTGGATACCTTGTGCTAGATAAAAAAAAACCCATTTACCGTCAAATATCA
>JAFELO010000003.1:265050-285539 GCA_017140195.1 Eumaeus atala | reverse complement strand
GTTGCGGGTGCTGCCTACCGCCGCATCCAGCACTATTGAGGTCGCCACTAGGGTTATCAGTCGTAACCAATTTTAGCAATATAATGCCGGCTAATACTTCAATACCACTTTCATATTGTTAGGCGGCCCTGGACGAATAATGAATTTACAATTACAACTATCACATTATCAAGTACCGCGCCGCAGTTTTACCCGTGTAACTCATATTAGTCGTAGCGTAATGGTATATAGCAGAACCTTGATAAATGGACTGTTTAACTCAATAAGGTTTTTTCAATTCGGACCAGTAGCTTCTGAGATTAGCGCATTCAATCAAACAAACAAACTTTTCAGCTTTATTTTATTAGTAGAATTAATTGATGAGTTATAACTCCATACTTTATAAGGTTACAATCGCATCAGTTACAGTAAGGTGTACTGCTACATTACAGCTGAATTGGTAAACCCCACAACTGGGAAGATACATCTCGCTCCCATGTTATCGCTATAAATTAACAACTCCGGTGTCGCTTTTCGTGTGGTCTGTGGCCAATTGGAGGAGGAAAGGATGGTGATCGTCTGCGTACTCATTTCTCGTTTGTCTCCTATGTTATTGAAAAGCCCTTAAAAATTATATAAGTAGACAAGTTTATGTAGTCAGTACAATAAGTAATGGTGGCAGTAGATGCGGTGGCTGACATTCCTTAAACACCTTTGGCCTAACCAAGTGCATCGTACTTACAATATGCAACACAAACATTAGTCATTTCGCGAAACTAGGCGGTCACTTCCGCCATGCTCGGCTGCCAGCATGGGCAGCGCTTCCATAAGGCACGAGGAAGTCAGCCTACGATAGGCGCTAGGCACGTACATCACCAAAATTGGAAGATTGAGTCGTGTTCAGTTACATCTTTGTTACACGGACTCGTCTCTCGTATTGTGCCTTATCTAGTTGCTATAAACGTAGCCACTTTATCCTTTTTTTATTGACGCGTGGAAACGCATTACGCGTCTCCAGCACTGGGTGGGGTTTAGTAGCATGTGTGGCATAGGACGCATTATAGTGCGAAATACCCGTTAAAACCACCGCGGGTGCCATCAGTGCCGCGTTTGGTGAAGTGGCCCAGATCTTCAAATCATAGGATCTCTACGGCTGGGCAGTCCCCCGAGGGACGTCATCACCACAGAAGGGTTGCCCTACACCATAGGACCACTCCACCGACTTTGGGATGGTGCAACGTTGTGAGATTCCCATCAGAGCACCCGGTGGGGTGCGGGGGTCCCCATGCGCACATGCACTTCTTCCTTTGGCTGTTTCGTCCCCTCTTTTTTTAATAGGAGTAAAAATACCTGCGCCCTACCGTTTAAGTTCCTTCGCCTGGGTTCACCTACTGTAGCCTGGGCTACTAAGGCCCACCACCTCGACTCGAACCATGCAAATTAATGCTGGACCAAAAATAATGTTACTAATACTGTAAATGCGAAAGTACATATATGTATAAATGTATGTTTGTTATTATTTTACGCAAAAACTATTTCTTAATTTAGACGGGATTTGGCACTGATATAATCTAGATTAAGAATCTAGAAGGCATAACTTTACTTTTTATTTCAAAGATAAAATTAATGGTTTCCAAGGGATGAATTACACGCGGACGCAACACCTAATCTCAAAATGCCTAAAAGCGAAACACCACTGGCTGATCAATCAAATGAACGGAATTATGGAAACTATAAAATTTGGCAAGTAGATTCCTTTTACGGAGCAGAAATCCGCTAAGAACGAAATTTACGAAACTCCACCCTACAATTTGGGAAGGGAATACACGGGTGAAGCCCTTTAGCGCTGCTAGTATGCTATAGACTATTGTGTAATTGCCATTCATAAGGCAGTTTTAGCACTCCCTCAGTGTCCAGTCTATGGCCGCTGTCGGTTCCGGATACTCAAGTAGCAGCGGTAGGAGAGTGTGGTGGGCCATGCCTGTTAAAAAAATTTATCGCTTTCTAATCAAATCAGTTGTAGCAAAACCTGACCCGCATTCGTAGCAATCAATTGTAACAACAGAGAACATACCCGTTGTGTGCTTCACGGTTCACCTTTTTATAATATTCTGAGGTTATTTGGAAGAACTTTCTGGTGGAGCGGACGTCGTTATTCATTAGTAACGCCCTGCGGTTTCACCCGTATCCCGAGCACTCTGCTCATGTGTGTCACGGAGTGGTATATAACCTTGGTAAATGCAGAACCTAAAGACGAAAGTATTTTGTAAATCTTACAAGTTGTTCCTAAAGTTACCGCGTTCAACCATACAGGCTTCCGCTTTATGTTATTAGTACCCGACTAAAGTTTTTTTATATAATAACAAGCGCGCAATCTGAGCCTTTTTATAACTACCAACGCCCATGACATGACATCCACATACACATAGTTACTATGCCGATGAGTTGCCCACCTTCTCCCTCACCAATGGGCTACCGTTTACTCACAAACCTCACGAAACGCGACTGGAGAATGTCACTTTACGGCGGTATATTTTGTGCGCCGTCCGAGATGCGTCGTACCTATTTTTTTGTAGTATATGGGGACAAACGAACCTTTCAACGACTACCGACGACAATGCGCATCAGCATAATTATGTCGATGCGCTGCCGACCCTTTTCACCATTCACCACTCACAAATTGCACGAAACGCGATACTGAAGATGTTACTTTACGGCGGTATCGAGTGAGCGAGAGGTACCTCCCCGGTCGTGCCGGCCCAATTCCGTTGCATAGGATGATGTAGTGTCATTCACTATGCATGGCACTACCTTCTCCGCTTTGAGCTTGACTTTTTAGGATGTTAAGTCCAACTCCTGAAATCATCCTGCCTTCGATGTCTAGCTAGCGTTATGTGTGAGTGTTAAATATTAAAACAAACAAAGCAACTAATATCTCATTATTACATAGATTTAGAATACCGTAATCATTTCACGCTAACGAAGTTTACTTGTGTATTTTCCTTGTTTATCCCAAATTCCTAAATAATGTTTTGTGTTTTATCCATACTGAATTTACAACTCTCGTTACTCGTCGGTTTCTTGTTAACATCTTCAGCTGCAGAACACGAGATTTCAGGCCGTGAATCATTAATAATATGAGAAATTTACAACGGTCAAAAAAAATCTTGGGCCCAATAAAATGGGCCAGCTGAGTCACGCTCACATGATACCGCCTTATCTGAACTCTTTGGTGTAGCGTTTCGTGTGGTTCGTGAGTAGCAGGTGGCCGATAGGACGGGAGGAAGAATGGAGAGTAACGCATCGGCATAGTAATTTCTCAAGTGTCGGTAGTCGTAAAAAGGTTGTGATTGCTTTTCTGTTCCCGTATGTTATAAAATAAAACATGTACAGCTACTCTGGCGACGTGGTATAACAACCCTCTCTTATGGAAGTCGGATAGGACGACCAGCTGCCGGTTTGGCGCTTGATTCGTTCTTCCTGGTCGTGTTGGCTTGCCGAAAAATCAGAGGGAACTAATCAGTATATATATCATAGGTACCTAGCGGCTAGGTACAGCATTAGCGTTTATGTGTATGCCTAACGCAATGTGATAATATATCACAGTTCTTTTTATGAATATGGGGACTAACCAATAGGTCGATCCATTCGATGACCGACGCCCATTAACATCTGCACATGCAGATACGTTGTCACCATTGCCAATAATGGGCTAACATGGTGTCAGACTGACATGCCAACGGTGTAGCATTACAAAATAATCAAGTTATTGATCCGATCAACGTTCATTTGAAAGTAATTATCAGCACTTGCCTAACAGCGAGTGGAGGGCGATTTGCTTATCTCTCGCGCCGACATACAATCATATTTGGTGTCTGTTGCGGCGTGCGCGTAGTGAGGTGACCAGCGCTCCTCGTATCAGCTCACTTTCATATGGATTGAAAATAAAATAATTTCATTATCATATATTTTTTTTAAGAACAGGGGGCAAACTAACAATCGGAGCCTTTTTACGATACGCCCGTGTACATACACAGAATTACTATGCCGATGCGTTGCTCTCCTACGCCCCTCCCCCAATTCAACTGGTCAACGACTACACGCAAACCCCACGAAACGTGACACTGAAGATCACTGTACGGTGGTATTAAGTGAGTGAGAGTTACCTCCCCGGTCGTGCCGGCCCAATTCCCCTGTAATGCAGCATGCCACTACCTCTTGCTATGTCACTGCATCTTGCTAAAACAGATTAATATAAATCATATACGAATGATTGGAAATAAAATAAAATAATTTGAATCTATCAGTTCTCGCACGCTAACTAAACTCTGTGCAAAATGCCGCAAGGACTTGTGTTCCAAGTAGGTATATATTATATAAATGAAATATACTTGTTTTTGTATAGGCAGGTAAACCTCTAATTAAAAATATACACAGTTAAGATTATAATTCAGAATTGCATGCAATAGCTACCCACAGTAAATACACACGTACATAATATACGGAGAGGAAAGATATTGAAATATAGCTTACGGATAAACCATTTACAATTTTACTGTTACTAGCTGTCCCCTGCGTTTCCGAATCATTTACTTTTACAAAATGAAAATAATATTATATTAATGCGGATTGTGATCTAGGTAAATCTAAATCCAAATTTTATCTGAAACATTTAGTGGCTTTTGCAAGAAAGAATAACAAATAAACACAAAATTTCAGAATTGTAATATTAGTAAGACATAATACACCTTGGCTGTGTCCAGCTGTGGACGTCAACCGGCTGGTGATGATGATGATGGATAATCCTTAATAACATCTATTGGGGGTGGGGAGATTCACTTTTAGTTTTGGTGCGCTCGGATGTATTACGCCAAAGCCTAATTCCCAAAGATTTCAAATTTTATAAATTACCCCTTTCGATGAAATATTCCGTGGGGTTCGCGAACCCCAGTGTGAAAAATTCGGGCTGAAAGTCGTTAAAGACTATTCATTATAAAAATGGATGTCGCATTCATGCGTTTAACTATACCGACTCGTCTGTGACAACGTTTTCCCTAAACATGTTCCCAGCTAATAATAGTATTGTCACGGTTCCTGTGGTTGCTGATAACACACACACACAGTACACACTCATGCGTGAGTATAGCAAATATTACGGTCTTGTTAAATTGACAGTGAACTCTATACATTTGGTTTAACAGTTAACTTTCGCTGGCAGGTTCTTTTCGTACGCAGATTGTTGTGCGAAGCGCGGTTCTGTTTCTCTCAACGTACCTAATTATAATTTAAAATAGCAGTTTTAATAGGTTACATAATGAGCATTTTATTATTATTCCTGACATAGTCCACGCTCAGTATTCTTATTCCTGATATAGTCCGGGTTTAGTATTCTTATTTCTGACATTATCCACATTTATTAATTTTATTCCTGAGATTGTCCACATTCAGAATTCTTATTACTGACGTTGTCCAGGTTCAGTTTTATTATTCTTGATATTGTCCACGTTCAGAATTCTTATTCTTGACATCGTCCACATTCAGAATTCTTATTTTTTTTATTTATTATTTCTTATATTGTCCACGTTTAGTTTTATTAATCTTGACATTGTCCACGTTCGGAATTATTAATACTGACGTTGCCCTTGTTTAGTTTTATTATTTTTGATATTTGAAACGTTCAAAATTCTTATTACTGACACTATGCACGTTTAGTTTTATTCTAATGGGAAGTACACAGATAGGCTCTTCGCTAGAGGCCTATCTGCATACTTCATACTATTAATGCATGTTCCGTATTGTGACGGGAAGACCACACGACTCGTACAGTAGCTGGTTCTGCTGGGATGCGTGTGCCAGTCGTATTCACTGAAAGAGATGGTGTTTCAGTATTATGAGCTGCTTCGCTCTCGTAGCTTTTAATGTTAGTAATGTCGGTGGGTGTCCGCAGCGGTTCCGGCGGCGTATACCCCCGCTGTACCTACTCCGGAGCCGGCTCCCCCTACTTCTCCAACAGCGTGGAACTCGCGCAAACGCAGATATGGTCCTCTAGCGCAGGTGAGACCATTCAACTTTATGTGACAGCGGATTGAAAGTGTTTAGGTGCCAAGCAGCATGTGTGAATCCTGGATCAGAACGAGTCGGTTGGATTTGAAAATGTTTCAATATGAGTGTTTTAATATCTAGTATAATAACAGACAGATG
This sequence comes from Eumaeus atala, assembly GCA_017140195.1. Lineage (NCBI taxonomy): Eukaryota > Metazoa > Arthropoda > Insecta > Lepidoptera > Lycaenidae > Eumaeus > Eumaeus atala. The sequence continues at coordinate 279,359 of JAFELO010000003.1, read as the reverse complement.
ACATGAAAAGCTCTCCAGAATGACTGGCATGGTCGCCAAATGTTGAATTTGGTTTTAAAAGTATTTTCAGTATATAGGTTATGTTTGTTAGGTGAACAGCTAAACACAAGTTATCGAGTGGTCGAAGCCTTATGATGACTACTGGCGAACATTAGCATCCTTACCGAAAACTTGTGGTTTACCTCAAATGGGACAGCGGACATTCAGAAACGGCCCACACGAATAGGTGTCAACAGGTGGCGGTGTGATGTTTTCCGTTGCGTAATATTGTATGTACGACTGTAACGTAATAGCACTCCGACTAGCTTGTATATATATATATATATATGTATATATATATGTATATATATATATGTATATATATATATATATATCCTTTAAAGCAATATTATTTATTAATTATTCGCCTTCTGGCGACAAAAGTACATGATAATATTTGGTAAAATCGTACAAACGTTCACCTTGTCTTAATAACTAAAGAGTGTGACCTCAGGTGCATCCCCGAGCTACGCGGCTAGCGGAACAGGGCTGGAGGAGTACACGGACAATGGCGAAGCGAGCGAAGCCGGCGCCGCGGGCGGAGCGCTGCCCGCCTTCAGCGCGCGCTTCGGCGGACCTTTCGGTTCCACTTCGCGGCCCTCAACCGTGTACGGCTCCCCCGCCACGCTCACCACTAACGCATATGCACAGTCGGTGAGTACTTGTATCTATTTTTCACCGTGGACTTTGGCATAATGCGGCTGCAACATCAGTGGCGTAGCCGTCCTTCACGCTATCCAACTAAAGGCCACGGGACTCTCGTGAACTACATCACGCTAACTGTCACTTGACGCCGGTCTTTCAAGAGCGAGAGACCCTAACCCTTTTCTAAAATACATGCGTCACAAGCTATAGAAAATAAATAATGAGAAAAATGCAGTCCCCAAACATTAATAGTTTATCGGTAGGACATTAAGATAAGCTGCGTCGAGCGAGACGACGATTAGTGCAGGCTGGCGGCTGCCAGGTCCACCCGCATTCTGATCTACGCATCATCAGCTGTGACCGCCTAAATTTGTTATGATCGCGGTTTCCCCGCAAAACCCAAAAAATGATTTGTCGTAACAAAAAAATTTCCGATTAGCGTTACCAACAAAAACCACACAAAAGGACTCATTTCCATTGAGATTTTATCGCAGTTAAAGAAGTTCAAAAATGTATATTAATATCGTTGTTATATCTCCGTAACGCCTCGCTCATGTATTTATCTTCGCCCGAAGACACTCATTGCTGCCTAATATTTTATTTATGTATAGGCGAGCAAACAAGCAATCGAAGACTTTTCACGACTACCGACGCCAATAGACATCCCTATTATTGACATTTAATGATGAATAAAGCTATACTGGGCTTATCTCACTCACAGTTGTCTAGCATTATACCTTAAAAAGTTCTTGGTCGTTTGCCGCCTTATGCTATAAATGCGGTTTCTCAGAAGTACCACTTCATCCCCTCGTGAACGCGAGAGGCTCATCATACTTTGCTATGCATGTTCCAGGAGGTCTGGAGCAGCGACGGCCTCCGCCGGCCGCAGCTCTCTGCGGCAGCCAGCCTCTCTGCAAGTAAGTCTGCTTGTCAGTGCACTCGTATGTCATGCGTAGCTAGACTGGACCGTGATGTTAGTCCATAGGCACAGAGCCACATACACTCATGGGCAGTGGACCTTATGTCTAATGAATATTTTGGAAGGTTTCTTTTTAATTGTACGTGGGTTAATTTAGATAGTTACTACTAATGTCATTCTTTCTACATGCAGAAAGAGAGTCACTATATTAATTAATATCTATGGCAACATGATATGTTTTTATCTCAAACGATTTTATTTATTGTCAATATAATTTTGTTTTTATTATTGTGTATAAATTATCTGATTATATTAATGCCTTAATTGTGTTGGTATAAAGTCGAGCATATTACAAGTATGGTGATAATTAATTGGCAGAAGTGAACGCTTCTAGTGAGTGTTACCGTTTCACTGTTCCATGTGGTTTGGCATCGATTGAGGGTTGCTGGTGTTGATAATGAGACAGAAGTAAGTGGAAGTATATAAAAGATGTGTACGTCTAAATGTACATTGTTACATTACGCGAATAACCTGCAATAGCCTATTACAAAATAATAATAATAATAATAATAATAATGCTAACATTATATTAATTATTTAAATACACATGTGAATTGCGAAAACTGTAGCAAAATACTAGATGAAAATATTAATGAAAAAAATTTGCCGTTTTGACGCCTTCTAAGGTTCCGACCTCCAGTTCAATGGAGGCTGTACAACTGTTTTTCAGTCCTCCCGTGTAACCGTGTCTGTAAAGTAACTGAAACTTACTAAGGGATTCTCAAATGACTGGGTAAAAAAATCGCGATAGAAGAAGTTAGGTTAGCTGGTGAGTATCGTATAGTAAACTCGGTTCGCTCTGCCTACCTGGGATCTGGAGGGAATATATAAAGTTGTTGTTGTTATTGTAATGAGTATGGAACAAACGATTGATTGAAACTCAATAATAATATTTGATATTATTATTGAGTCTCATAACGGTAAAAATATTAACTGTTACTCGGCAGTTAGCTTGTAACTGTAACCATTTAATTATCCGTCAAATGCGCTGGGTCGCCACGTGCTCCGCGGATCGCGGTTTGGTGTAATATGGATTGCGTAATCAATTATAATCGTACTCAACTATATAAGCGCTAACTGTTAGCAGCGGGAAAACAGCCCGCTGCGGCGTGTTGCTTTTTCATTTTTTTCAAGGAAGGATTATGTAGGTATTAGGCATAGAGGAAGCGTGCACACAAAACGCCTAATGTATACCATTGTGTTGTAGTTTCCACATACATCTTTATTAGAATTTTACCTTAGGAATGATTTAATACAAGAGTAAAATCGTGTGAAACGTCCACGCCCAGCGTACCGCTTTAACGCGCTCACGTCTCTGTTATGTACTTTCCATTTCAGAATCACGTTAGCTTTTTGGGTTCTTTACTTAAAGGGCTAAAAACTGAACTACTAAGATTCCGCTGGCCTTCTGTCCGTCCGTCACTAGGATGTATCTCATGAACCGTGATAGCAAGAAAGTTGTAATTTTCACAGAGGAAATATTTTTTCCGCTATAACAACAAATACAAAAAAAATCGTGCATTATAAATAAATCATCAGAAAAAAGAATTGAAAACTTATGTGTAGTTTGTTTCATGCCAAAAGAATGCGGGACCGTCAATGTGCAATTCTTGACCCCTCATAAATTACTTAATTGTTCTCTCGTCATTAGCTTCGTTGGTACCTAGATAGACTTTGTCTTGTACTTATTAAATAGAAGCACAGTCGGAATCGAGCCTCACCCTCAATTAGGGTTCCCATAATCGTGCCAGCCTCATTCGCTTGCAATGCAGCAATCGAACTCTCGCTCGCTGCCGTACAGTAATACGGAACCGATATCCACATATCGTCACATACACACGAGCACGGACGTGCTGTTCTCGCTGTGACTCATGTCTTTGTTCTGCCCCGCGTAGACTGCTGCCTGTCATTTTTTATATTAGGAGCAAAATCAAAATCAAACCTTGGCCTATCGTAGCGCAAACATGCGATCGTATACTCTTTACGACTATTGACGCCCATGAATATCCCCATAAGCACTATGCCGACGCGTTACCCCCGCCCCCCAATGGGCCACCGCCTACTCACAAACCGCACGCTACACGACACTGAAGATGTCACTTTACGGCGGTATTATGTGGGGAAGAGGAACCTCCCCGGTCGTGCCGGCCCAATTCCGTTGCATAGGAGGATGTGGTGTCATGCACTATGCATGCCACTTCCTTTTCCTTATATATGTATTATCCATATAAATGGTATGCACATGTGTTTCTTTCTCACTCCCACCACCAGGGTCACCGGTAATTCTCAAACCGGATGAAATGAGACAGATATCACTTTGCTTCAGTATCGCGTGGCGAGGGATACCTTCGCGGTCGTCGGCACAGTTGGTCAGGAATATGTTTTTTAGTCACACTGGCCCCCAAGCGATGTCATTGCGGGGCCTATCTGGGGCAGGTCATGACGCTACACCGCTCCTCCCTGGATCGCGTTACCGTCGGTAAGCCGAGCCGGCCATGTGTGGGAGACGCGAGGCGGCGCGGTACTGCCCGTGACGTCACTAATGGTGTTTAACACGATAACAGCGCGCACGCAAGTGGAACGTGCTGGCGCCTGCATATGCGCCGCATGTCCGCACGATCCTTCGAAAGCGGTTAACTGTAAGTTAGCGTGTGAATGTTTGTAGTATACTTTGAATGAGTGTTATTTCTGCATTACTGCCGAATATGACCAGTACATATCTCACGTATAAAGCTGATGTGACTGCTATTGTCTCGTGTACAGTGAGATTTGACAAACATACAACTCACTGTCATTGTTATCGGGCAGATACGTTACCCTTCCTCCTGCCCTCGAATGGGCCACCGGCTACTCATAAAACACACGAAACACAGCATATCTGTCACTATACGTTGATGTCATGTAGGCGTGAGGTACCTCCCCGGTGGTACTGGTACGATTCGGCTTCAACGCAGCATGACACTACCTCTTATACACATATTAGGGGTAACGAACCTCCATAAGCCTAATAATACTGATGCTTATGGAAAGAGCTAGTCGCCAAAAGGCTGCGCTTCCTTTGTCCTCTTATGATATGGTAAACAATGTGTGTCAGACCCGATACGACCGGAGTTTACTCCTTAAGACCGATAATGGTCTGAAGTGAAAGGTGCGAAGTAAACACCGTAAAAGGTTACGCTGGTGCCTTAGGTCCTTAAGCACTAAACGACAGTGAGATAGGGAAGCCCGTGTCTTTGAACGTCCGTCCGTACGAGTCGGGCGCGAGTCAGCGCCGGACGCGCGTGTTTGTGGCCGGCACGTGCCTTATCCCCCATATATGGCGGTGTGAGCGAAACATTTTAAACATAGTTTTTTGTCGCGACCTACGCAAACAACGACGCGTCATCTTTGTCCACACACACATTCACCTAGTTCATGTGTGTTTATATCACAATAATGAAAATAAAGCACAACCTCTACTCTCCGGAGTTCTGCATGCAATAGTATTGGTGCTTTAAGGTTACGCGAATGTTCCTCATTACAATAAAACTACTCTTACGGACATCATTGCCCGGATCGTCGGACTAGTTAAATCTGTACTGATATTATAAAGAGGAGACATTTGGTTGTTTGTTTGCATTATGCTCATTGTAACGACTTGGATAATGTAATCTAAATTTGAAAAAAAAAAACAAAGTAAATCCTTATTTATCTGTAGAAGTTATTGACAGTTAGCTATCCCGACAGACATTATTCTGTCATTAATTGAGTATGTTGTGATTGTAACGTGTAATGTTGCACCGAAAAATTTAAATTCATAATTTTTATATTTTTGTAGATCAATGAATTTTTGCCATATCGGGAAATATCCGTGCGAAGCCGGGCCGTAATATCTTGAAAAGATGCATCTTTTCAAGATATTTTTACATTTCTTTTCATCTCTCTTCTTCTTTCTTCAGAAATCTTCTCTTGGGATATATTTTACGCGTGTGAATCTAAGGAAAACGACTCGTTGTGTATAGTGACTGTTCTCCGCTGATAATGCCGCATCTACCCATAAATATAAATACCTATGTCATAAAATATCACCCTAAAAGTGCATTAAATTCACTTCCTGAACAAAATGAGCTATAAAATTTACTACACAAATTTTATAACTCATTTTGTAATACTAACTAATAATATTTATTTTGTCCCTAACAATTTACTCCAGTTTCATCACAATAACGGGACTGAACAAACACGCATTTTACACGTAGCTGTGAAACTTTAAACGTACTCAAAATACTAAAGAAAAAAAACGGCAATCTATGATTTAATGGGCCACAAAACAGCTTGAGGCTTTGGGCCGATTGACAAAGGTTCAAGTGGCACTCGTAGATGTATCATTGTGCTGTGCTTGTGCGGTGTTTTGGTATCGACTATCATTCAAAACACACGGGGCTATCGCCCGTGACCCGCACAAAAAATAACGTTATCGCAGCATCCTTTGCTTAATAACGTTCAAACTAACACAGATAAAGTACGTTTTTGTACCGCGGATATTAATGGCTCGTTAAAATATACTGTTTGTTCACAAAAACACAGAGGCACTGTGAACTGTGACCGGTACTTGTGATTTTTATAGCATAAAATATTTGGAGCCATTTTAGGACTACCGATGCCCATAGATATCCGCATAATTGTTACGCAGACCATTGGCCCTCACTTTGTGTCATAGAAAACATACAAAACACGAAAGGCGATATCATAGCAGTCATTTTGCCGAGGTATCATGTGAGCCAGAGGTACCTCCCGGTAGTCGAGGCCCAATTCTGCTGCGATGCAGGAATGACACTAAATATTAATACACTATTTATATAAATCACATACCCATACATAATATACTAGCAGTGCCCTATGGATTCCTCCACGTAATCCACTTACTCCTCATCTGTTGGTAATGGCGTGGTATAATATATAAACTTTTTGGATAAATGGGCTATGTCGCATCGAAATAATTTTGCGAATCGGACCAGTAGTTCCTCAGATTAGCGCCCTCAAACATACAAACATACTCTTAAGCTTTATAATATTAGTATACCTACTGCTTGGTCACAAAGACTCACATGCCCTGTGAACTGTGGCCGACCCATGAGTAACGCACTAATTATAGCATCGCCTGTATCTAGGTTTTCTTTTGTTAGGCTTTACTTTGCATAGTTCGAGTAGGTGACTGGTCATTTAGTTGGCTAAGCTCGTGTTTTGAAATGAGTTCGTTTTATATTTAGTACGTGTGCACGCGTAACGTAACCTGTGTATGACGCTTCGCGGTGGTGTGCAGTTGTAAACACATTCAGCACGAGATATCATGCGCCAACAACAGCAACAACACACCTTCATGCCAGGTTCCAAAGGGGACGGGGAAAGCGAGCCGAGCGCCACATATAAGGACCTTCAAGTGTGTGCCTTGTGTCCTCCACATTCCTGCTGTACTGCAGCCGCGTCGGACCACCTCGACCCACACGGCCGAGGTGACCCACAGGTTTGAAGGTGGGCAACACTTTGCATAATTACACGGATGTCTAGGTTCGTCGTTAGCCATCAAACGGCTCCATCACGTTAGCTTCTATTTCCTATAAAGATATACCTCCTACGTAGAAAACAGAATATAGAAGACAGCGAATAAGGACAGAGTGACACAAAATTTATATTTAAACATTAGTTCCACTGTTAAATCAATTTATTTCCCTCGCAGACGAATATAAGTCTAAAAATGCTCTCGGTACTATTATTATCCGTGGCAATGGAAAACTACTGAATATGTATTTATTATTGGACAACATTCAAGACCAAATATCATTCGGTCATAGGTATTTTAATCACCATTCTCTTAGCATATTTCCGTCCCAGATCGTCGACCTTTTACTATAACTTAGGTGGGTAATTCGTACGTGATACATAACAAAGTGCAGCGTACCAAGAGTGAACTGAGCGAGCAGAGAGTGTTACGCCCCTCCCGCGCGCCGCGTGCGCACTCAGCATCTCCGCCGATTGCCAACTCCGCACGTTCAATGCCAAGGTCGGCGCTGTGTCTGCGATAAGTCGCTACGTGTCGTGGTCAACGTAATGTCAACACACTATTCGGTATACCGCACAGGTCGGTATGCGCAATGCCTACGGTAGACCGTTGCGTTTTTGGGGACATTCCGGTACCGTATACCGTCACCAGAAGGAATTGACTTCCGATTTTTTTGCAAAGTTGCAAGTCAGTCGTTACGGTATACCTGCCCAAGTAGACCTCTCCGGTATACCGTTGCGTGTGTGGCGGCCATGGGCACTGCGTCAGTTGTCGGACGCTCGGAGGGCTCGGGCAGGGTAGGGCAGGTGCGAGCTAACGTGTGTTGCGCAGTCGACATGGCGGAGTTTTTCACTGAGGGGCGCGAGTGCGTCAACTGCGGCGCGATCCACACGCCGCTCTGGCGGCGCGACGGGACCGGCCACTACCTGTGCAACGCGTGCGGCCTCTACAACAAGATGAACGGCATGAACCGGCCGCTGAAGCAGCCGCGGCGGCTGGTACGTCAGCGGCACGCGCACGCGACGGCCCCCGACGTACGCACTCAGCTCGCCCTCGCCTCTACGCCCCCCGCACCCCGCCCGATCCGCGCCCGCCGAGCGTCCGCCTCGGACCGTATCCATGTCCAACAGTGACGACCGTCTTGCTTGCAGTGGCCGAGGGGGCGCCGCCGGGCGCGGATTTCTACAAGGGCTTCCTGTATGGCGGCGTCGGTGCCGCGCTCCCCGGGCCGCCCGGCCTTTGTGCGCAGCCGCCCCCTCCTTCCGACTACAACAAACAGAAGAAAGGGGTACGTCTACCCCTCTCCACATTCCCATTTCCCTCCTGAAGACGCCACGTATCACTTCCACGCCCTCATCTCCTTCTGTTCACGGCTTCCACCACTACGCTTCTATAACACTCATCCATAAACCTCATTACTAACGTTTGTCAGTATTGCTTGTCTGCCCCGAGAACTCTAATAATAAATGTAATAGATTTGTATAATTATGTAGAAATAAAATTCATAAAAATATGTAAAAATACACTTTCTTCATTGTCAGTATAAGCGAAGATTGGTTAATAATCCTTGGTTAGTAGACATTGTTACCACAAGGGTATATCATATAGCGCTATCGGGGCGGCCTCTGCAAAATGAAATATGAAAATTGAAGGAGAACTTTTGAGTTTAGTCGTTGCAAAAATACGTAAATACAAATAGTTCCTCGTTACAATGTACACAATTTCTCAAGCGTGAGTTCTCGGGGGAAGGTGAATTGCTTTGTCCTCTTTGGTGTCAGTTCGGTGTTGTGACCGCGTATTCTCGTGGCAGTTGGGCGGCACCAAGCGGCCTGGCGTGTCGTGCAGCAACTGCCAGACATCCACCACGTCGCTGTGGCGCCGCAACACGCACGGCGAGACCGTGTGCAACGCGTGCGGACTGTACTTCAAGCTGCACAGCATCAACCGGCCTCTTGCCATGAAGAAGGATTCCATACAGGTACGGATCTCCTTTTGGTCACAATTAATTTGTGTTTTTTCTTATATATAGAATAGGGGAGCAAACGAGCAATCGGAGCCTTTATACGGAGCCTGGCTGCGGTAGTCGCCCAGGAATACCCACATAATTACTATGCGGGTGCGTTGCCCTCCTTCCCCTACTTCAAAGGGCCAGCGGCTACTCACCAACCTCAGGAAACGCGACACTGAAGATGTCACTTTACCTCGTCGGTCCCCCGTCGTGTCGGTTCAATTCCGTTCCATAGGAGAATGTAGTGTCATGCATGGCTCTACCTCCTCCTACTACCTCTTCCAAAATCCGTCTATAAATGTATAATTAAAATAATTGATTAATTGCGTACAAATCATACCAATGTGTAACCGATTTTCACCGAAACGTGTTCAGAACATCTCAATGAAATGTATATTTACATTCAACCAGTCTGAGCAAGGCAGCAGTAGTGCTTCAACTAGTATTTACTATACCAAATTCGTAAGACGCCGCTCTCCTCTATTCTCCATCACGAAGAAGCTCGTCTAATGACTGCTAGTATCTTTCTGTGACAATTATCGCTATATTGATACGCCACTGGTGACACACGCCGTGTGGCACATGTGGCAGCGACAGAAAACCTTGCCTTACTCAATCAGTTCATATACGTTCTTGTGATTTTCCTCTCATTTGCCGAAATTGTGTACTCCAGACGAGAAAACGTAAGCCGAAGAACGGAATCAAGTCGGACCGGGGCGTGTCTAAGAGCAGTCACGCCATAAGCAAGAACAACCATAGCTCGCATCCCATGAGCGTGAAACTCGAGAGCATACGTAAGTATCTACCGACAGTCTCGTTGACCTTTTTGTAAACAGCAAATCATGGTGGCACGACCGCGGTGGTACCTCTCGCTTACTTAAACCGGTGTGCAACGATAGATTTGCTGTAGGCATGAGGGGTAGGTTGAAGAAGAGATTCGTAACTTTATAACATCGTGGTTGCTTATGAATGTATGGTTGGTTAAAAGTGACTAAATGAGGAGAGAACCCCATGGTTCAAGCCTTGTCGTGGCGGTGGACTTAGTAGCCTGGGGTGAACCCAGGCGAAGCCAATAGGACCGAGAATCTTTGCACCCCTCATATAAGAAGAGAGGGCTAAAGATCAGGAAGAGGAATCGCTCTCGGTACCCTCTTATAAGAAGAGGGGATCAAAGCGCAACAGGAGGAGGCGCCTTTGCGCACGGGGCAAGGGGTGGGGACAGGAACCTCACCCTATTGTACTGTCTCAAAGTCAGTGGGGTTGTCCTGTCGTGCGGGGCAACCCGAACTGTGGAGGTGGAGCCCGTCCCTTAGGGGGCTGACTAGCCGTCGAGGTGTACTGATGATTTGCTATTCCGGGGCACTTCACCAAGGGTGGCACTGGTGGCACTCGCGGTGGTTTTTGTGAGTACTCGGCACTATCATGTGCCGCGAGTCCCACACATCACTGGACCTCACCCAGGGACAGTGAAGGCGCTTAAATGCGGTTCCCCGCGTCAACAAAACAAAGGTGTTGTGTGCCCAAAAAATGTCGTTCTCCTGAATTTTTGCCCAAGTAATTGTTCAGGCTCCTAAGCCAATTCATGAAGTTATGTAACTTAACCAGCCGAAAGAATACCAAAGACAAGTTCTTTGGTAGAATTAACAGTAGTAGTATTAAACAGTAGCCATTACACCCGCTTACTCCTAAAAACAAATGATCTCATGTAAATAATTTTGGCCGACTTGTCATGTCTACATACATTTACTGATTGGTCAATGTGTTATTCCGCAGTGGAGGTAGCAGGCGCACGTGCACCACTCGGATACTTCGTGCAACAACAACAACAACAACAGCAACCGCACATGTCGGCGACTGTGAAATTGGAGAAGGGATCGCCGGCGCCAGCGCACTCGCAAGCACATGCACAGGTGCACACGCAGGCGCATACTCAAGCTCACACGCAAGCGCACTCGCAGGCGCATACGCAAGCGCACTCGCAGGCACACACGCAAGGGCTCACGCACGCACACGTCCACTCGCAAGCGCTGACGCACGCGCACGCGTACTATGATGACGGCGAGTACCGACGCAGTGTGGCCGAAGCGGCAGCGCGTCTAGAGCGGCCCACCGTGGTATCGCTTGGCAGTTAGCCGTACTGGACTTCGCCTTACCTGCGCTTCGGTGGACCTCCATAATAATTAGAATCTCAGTCCTATAGTTAAGTCGGTAGGGAAGCGTGAGCCGAAGAGTCTTCGCTAGAGAACCAAATAGCCGTCGGCATATTTTAGGTGTTATAGTCAGGTCGGGCGCTACGACACGCTAGTGGGCCAGTGTCGGACCGCTCTGAGACTACACACACTTTCACCATGTTTCCTATATTTAGTAGCCATAAGTTTAGATAGATATATTATTATATGTTGATAGAGTGTTATATATAGATCTATATTCCGGTTGATATTATCGTACAAACTCCATGACTTCGACGTACATTCCGAGAGCTCGGAGAGAGGACGTCTCCGCCCGTTCGCATCATCAAATGATAATAAAATAATAATTACGAATAACGTAAGGGATACATAATCAAATTAGCATAAGTGAAATTTGATCAAAATATAAACTGACATTTAAAATTTCAAGCATAATAAGCTCCAACGAAGCAGCGTAGACAGGCTCGCTTTCCGAAACGTACACGCAATTCGTGCGCGCGAGTACATCGTGCGTCGTACACAAGTACGCATGCACACATTTAAGCTCAAATACACATTTATATACTTCTACTCGCGCACTCTTATATGGATGTGGATGTAATTGTGAACAAACTGCATTAATTTTAGTATACGGTGCAGTAAGGGCATCGCACACGACCCCCCCCCCCTCAACAGTTTTTTTTGTTTCGTGAGTAAAGCATATGCCCTATTTCTGTTGAGTACAATTATATAAAGTGAATAATGTTATTGATAATTGATATTATAAATACATTTGCATCGCTACAAGTACATCAAAATGTAGCGAGCGGGAAAACCTCTCTATTTAAGATCGAATTGATGAAAATAATAATTATGTTGTAAGTAAAGTTAGACAAATTTATGATTGTATAAATTGATAAAATATATAAATGTAATTTGTGGTATAGAGGCGCGGGGCGGCCGCCCCCTCGCGTCCGTCTCCCCTCGCACTTGTGTGTAAATATAATGTAAGACAAAGTACAATTTTAATAAAATCATTTATTAGAAAATTATATCATTTTCTTTACGCACTTTCCCACACTGCTCAACATGGTTCAGGAATATTTCACACTAAATCAATATAAAAAATACTAGTCTACTTAAAGAAAACCATTGTATCGAACTATTTATTTCTATACTAATATTTTAAAGATATAATGTTTGTCTGTTTGTTTATTTATTTGTTTGCACTGATTAGGTTCCGAAACTACTGAACCGATTTGAAAAAGTTCATTCTACATTATCTGTGATGAGCATAGACTATATAATATTTTCTACGACGATATAGATAATTACGAAAACTTCGATAATGTGATAAAGGTGTGAAAATAATATCATAGTTCCAACTGAAGTGATCGACAAATAGCTGTCGCGGCAGACGTTGTTCTGTCGTAAATTGAAATTTTTGTTGGTAAGTAGCGTGCAATGCTTACGGGGGCGAAATTATTGCATTTTTGCAAATAAATTATTTTTGTCATATTCTATTTAACATCCGAGGGAAGTCGGGACGGACTGCTAGCGTTTAATAATTGTCTTACACGGAAAAAAAATATGAAACAATATTTTCAGTACAAAGGTACAGCTTATTCGTAATATGAATCGCTGGCGGCCGTCCAGCACAGGAGAACTAGTGTTCTATACTACAGTATCGGGTGTGTTTTAAGAAGAGGTAGTGCTATGCTGCATAGGAGTAGGTACTGTCATGCATAACACTACCTCCTCTTATGCAACGCAATTGCGCCGGCATGACCGGGGAGATACCTCGTTGTCCCCTTATGCTACAAAAAACAACATAAATATAATTTAATATATAAAACTATATAAACATGCTATACAAACATATATAATTAACACTAAATAAACAATTAAGATTTTATTGCTCAAACATAATTACAAATAAAAAAAAAGTAGAGCGAAATGATTTTAAGTTTTCCGCCAAAAAATATGACTTTATTCTGAAGAAAACTGTCTGTCTGTGGTAATAAGTGCTCTTTTCCTGAATACCGTAAGTCAAATCGGAACGGAAAACTTTTTTGCGTTAAGAAATTTCGCTTTACGTGCACAGTTGTGACTTCATGAACATCGGAATGATGGACGAGAAACTTCGAGCTCTGTCGTATTATTACGGGGAAATCGGCGGTCGCGGAGTGCAGACTACTGCGAGAGAGGATAAAGAAAGAAAGAAAGACTTCTACTTTTCTTCTTCCTGAACACATCCCACTGTTGGGCATAGGTCTCCACATCAACAAAACCTGAAAAGCCACGATGATCTATAACGATACTCTTTTTTGACGGATCAAGATCCATGAGTCTATTTACCAATTGGCTTATTAGCTTAAGCACAATGTATCTGAATTAAGACCCGGATTCGTGTGTTTCGTCGACGGAATGCGCCTGGTTTTCATTCTGGCTTACAGAGGTGAGGTGTCAGTCGCTCTTTGTAAAGGGTGAACTGGTCTGGGTGAACTGATCGAATTCCTTAGATTGGATTGAGCGCGGCACTACATATGAAAAAACTTAGTTCTGAGCTCATTCTAGAATAATCAGGATTGCTTTTCAAATACAGGAGGCATCCGAGGGGGGATTGATAAGTATGCGAAACGACAAAGATAAACTTTAACAATCTGTTTAAAACAATTTTATTCTTCAACATATTTTCCGTCTGCCTCGATGCATTTAGTCCAGCGTTTCTCCGACGCCGTTACACCAGTTTCATAAAATGTTCTCCCCAACCCCTCAAAATATTGGTCTGCGGCAATAATGACCTCATCATTTGATGAAAATCTTCGGCCTCCGACCATTTCTTGAGATTCGTGAATAAGTGGAAATGGCACTACCTCTTGCTTCGGTCGGACATAATAGATTAATTATTATCTTAAGTATTCTATGAAT